>BQNB010031872.1:0-53615 GCA_026074375.1 Tanacetum coccineum | reverse complement strand
TAGGTCTTGACTTTTTACCTTGGTCAAGGGTGAAGAGTTTGGATTTGCCTAGTATTTTATATATACTGTATTCGACGAACCAAGGTACATGCTAATGAGAACAGAACAATGATGGAAAGGTTCCTTCAACCAACTAATGATCCTTTGGCACTAGTGTCGAATGCCTCAGTTCAGCAGTATCCAACACAATCATCCAAGTCTCCTCAATCCTTAAATGAACCATCTCCTGCTGACAACTTTCAGCTAGACTTAGGAAGTACTTCAACTGACAACTTGATCGAAAGTCTAACCAACACACTTACCCTCCTTACTCAATCGTACAAATCGCATCTTCCTCAAATAAACAATCAACTCAGAACGTCTTCTAATGCAAGGAACAAAGCTACAGTTCAAGAAGACAGAGTTGTTGTTCAGGATGTTCGTGGTAGATACAATGTGAATAATCAAGGAAGATATTTGGATGATTTGGTAGATACGATGTGGATAAAGTGCACCCTTGTGGACCATGTCTTTGAAGCTGATCAATGTGATGCATTCGACTCTGATGTTAATGAGGGTCCCACTACACAGACCATGTTCATGGGAGAATGTCCAAGGCCAAAGCAACTTCAAGATTCAGACACTTCAGGACAATATGCACTAATGCAAGCCCAAGAGAATGGTGTATGTACTGACGAAGAACAATCGTTGTTTCTTACAGGAGAACAGATTATCAACTTTGATGAGGATGTGGATAATTCACCTGAGAATGATTTGGCACTCAATGTGGACTATGTATTTGAAGCTGATGAATGTGATGCATTCGACTCTGATGTTGACGAGGGTCCCACCACACAGTCCATGTTCATGACAAATCTCACATCGGAAGATCGAACCTACGATGAAGCAGGCCATCATATGACCAACTACTCCGTTTGAGGAACAAGATTCATGAAACCTTTGTAATCATTTAGATTATATCATGAATAAATACACGAGATGCAAACCGATGACAACACAACTACGTTGTTGACTCAGATTGCTGACCATACGAGTAAATAGTAAATATTTTCCGTATGATCATAAGTGGGAGACAATGAATACATGTTGTTTAAAGAAATGTATCTTCGTGCGAAATGATGCATTGATGTCAATTCTCGATGAAATGCAAGAAGAGGAGTACAAGTATATTTAGCAAATAAACAGACATGATAATTAATGATTCAGTGTACCTCTGAACTTGCGAGATATAATGGAACTGTCGGGAATATAAAAATGGGCAAAGTTTGAAATTAACTGATAGAGAACGAAAAATTCGATGAAACAAATGAGAAATAATTATCTCAGACCGAAATAGAAAGGAAACTATCGTTTAAAATCAGACTTCATTAGCCCAAACTACATATTCTACCTTTTGCCATTATGAAGTCCACAGACATAAGAAGTAATCATTGAAAAAGGATTTTAAACAAAAGTAACAAATTCCTTGAAGAGATTTTAGACATAAAAAGCTAAAAATAAGATTGAAGATAAATTATACAACATGATCTGTATGTTCAATATGGTTCACATTTTGGATGTAATGTAAACCAAAATCATTTTATGATGAAAAGAACAAGGTAGCAATAGGCTACAAAAAACCCTTATGTCTCACTCGTGCAAAACAAGCTCAGTCTGCTCTGTATAATGGTCATGTACTTGTCACTACCAATCATACACCCACTATTATACATGACTCAGAGGATACGCGTGAAATAGCTGAGATAACTAGGAATATAATGTTGTTGAAAATGCAAAGCCCTCTGTGTGTGGAAAATAAAGTTAGGATTGCCCCCCCCCCCCCGATTACTCGAAAGAGAACCTTCTTGCAACCTTTGCTCCTCAAAGAAATCTGACCCAAAACAGATATTTTGGTCCATAGATGACAATAACAGGAAAAAGGCCGAGACCCTCAGTTCCAAAACCAATTTCAGCATTGACAGTGTAATCCACCATACTTATCAAGCTTGTCCCAGAGTTCTTCAACTAAAAGTTAAGTGATAGATTTATCTTTGTGTACCTCACAAACTTTTATGGAATTTGACAAAACTTGCAAAGAAGAGTATCCCCCCATAGGTGTTATTAGAAGGGAAAGTGCGTTTTGAGCAAACAAAAAGTGTTACCTCACTGAAGTTATTCATTTTTCAAAACTCTTAAAGAACACTTTGTAGGAGTTCAAACGGCCCTCTTTAAAGAAGTTAAAGTAATGGAAGAAATTTTTGATCAAATGAATAACGAAGTGGACAAGAATACTGTAGACAAGTAATGTGCTGAAATTGTAAAGAAAAACCTTCTCATTGAAAATGAGAATCTGATTGCTAATTGTTTGTCGAATCAACTGTTGTATGATGTGGAAAATTACGTTGTCTAGATCTAAAGCTGATGAATGTCTAAAGTTCATAATTAGTCAAAACTTATTTCTAAACTTGAAAGGGAATACCAAATTTTGAATTATAAGTATCAACATCTTCAGAAGTTTTGATATAACAATTGCAAACATCACAGGAAGTCCTGATTTTAAACTATACATAATTCTTTGAGATCAAGAATCTCAAACATCAGATTCAAGAAAAAGACAACGTGATTAGAGACTTGAAAGTTCTAGTCGCTAATGTGAATGACAGAAGTTATGAGATTATAATGCTAAAGATGTCACTGCTCTTAAATGAACAAAATGATTGCGTTAGAGTAGAACTAGAAAGGTCAAAACAAACTTTCAAGGATTTGTATGACTCCTCTTTACGATTACGCGTGCTCACACTAGTGAAAAGACAATCTACCATGATTAAATGAAATTAAGAGTCTAAAGCTCAGTTGAGAAGCAAAGTGTCTTGTTTATTGTGACTTGTCAAACCAAAAGTTCTTGCGCCTGACATGTATGTCATTGATGTTAATCCCATCCCTCATCCCCTTAAGAACAATAGGAGTGCTCATTTAAACTACATCAGCCATCTTAAGGAGAGTGTAGAAATAGTTAGGGAGATTGTAGAGGAAGCTAGAGTAGTTAAACCACTGGATATGCTACTTAAAACTTTATGCTTGTTATACACTAAGCTATCTCAAGAATTGGTTAGATATGTGATTGGCACTTTCCCCAAAAAGTTTAATGAAAGAGATAACAAGGCTCCCTTTTTTAACCTGTGACTAGAAAAAGCAGTATTTTTAGTGATACAACTAGGAAACTTTCCTCTAGCAACACACAGAAAACACCGAAGTGCACCAGCAAAGTTCAACGGACTAATATTCCTGTGATTTCCTTCTAAGGAGTAAAACACTTCATGAAGCAAAGCGAATCAAAGCTGGAAGCAATACAAAGAAAAATAGGATCCTGCCTGCTTAAGAGTGAGAATAAGAAGAAAGTTAGGAAGACCACCTTAGGACAAATAAGGTCGTATGGACAAAAGTGAATGAGGCTGCTTCTAGCATTAGCTCTAAGCGTGTTGTAATTTAATTGAATTTATGAATCTGTGTGCAAACATGTGTAACAAAGGTTTTTAACTCTGAAAATCCTGAAAGTGTGTTGTTAATATTTTGAGTTCTGTATGCACCCCCACTTTTAATTGTCTTGAATAAAGGGAAGCAGATTTAGGAAACAAAAAGGCAAAGCTGTCTGTAACAGTTTGAACAAGACAAGCGGGTTTTGGAAAGCAACAAGCAAAAAAACTATTTGCGGATATTGGTTATCAATGAGGACACTCAGGAAAGAAACTCCCCTTCAAGGAAACTTAATTGTGGTTATTCAATGGAGACCACAGAAGAAATTTGTCCTTAGGCGAAAGTGCCTTTTAAATAAGCTTTCTGTGAAATATTCTACTCTATCTGGCTTAACAACAAGGGACCCAAAAAAAATTGGGAATCAAAATTCCAAACTCGATGTTTTCATACTGTGTTCGTCACAGGACTCATCCTTTGGTATCTGACTCAGGTGTCGAAACTATATGACGGGAATCGTTCAAAGCTCAAGAACTTTTGGAAAAGTTCATCGGGCAGTCAGATTTCGAGGAATGATCACTTCGAGTATCATGGTTACTGGAGATTATGTTATTGATGACCTAGTGTGATCTCTAAGAGTTAATACGGGTAGGACTTGGACATATCTTTTCTCTGTAGGGTCAATTTTGTGGATTCATGATCTTGAAGTTGCCTTCCGGAAAGCAACTTCTTTGTTCATGATATTAATGTGCAGACTTTACTTAAAGGTAGTCGTAGAACCAATTTGTACAGATATCAATTGATGATATGATGGCAAGTCTTCTTAATATGCTTATTGTCACAAAGGCTCTTCCAAGTCCCCCGCCTAAATCATGGTTGTGGCATCGTCGTAAACTCCACTTACCTTTGTCACATTCAATGATCTTGCTCGACAAGATTTGTTGAGGTCTACTAAGATTGAAGTTGAAATAAGATCATCTTTGCTCGCCTGTCAACTTGGAAAAAGCAAGAAGTTTCTCCCTACAAACCAATCTGAAAAACAAAAATAGGAAGTTCTTCATACCTTCACAGGGATCTGTGTGGTCCAATGAGAGTCCAGTGTATTAATGGAGAAATACAATTTTAGTTATCGTGGATGTACTATTCAAAATTCAATGGGTACAGTTTTTGAGATCAAAGGATGGAAACTCCATAGGTTGTTCAACTTTCCTTAAGCAAATAAGGTTGGTCTCAACAAAACAGTCAGATACATCCGAACAGATAATGGAACAGAACTCGTCAACCAAGTTATGTCTATATACTATGAAGGTGTTGGCATATTTCATCAAAAATCTGTTCTGAGGACTCCTCAACAAAACGGCGTTGTCGAAAGACGAAATCGTACACTTGTGGAAGCAGCACGTACAATGATGAATTCTCAAAAGCAAATGTTCTATGGGCAGATAGCTGTAGCTACTTGCTTGTTACACCAGAACCGATCCTAACTTCATACTCGTGACAACAAAAACCCCTTATGAGCTTGTACTGATACAGAAGCATGATTGTCATTTCTCGATATTTAGTGCTCTGTGATATCCTACAACATGATAGCGAGATCTAGGAAAATTTAAGCAAAGTCTGACATGGGATTTTCGTTTGGGTATGCTCCTTGCGGGAAGGCTATAGAATCTACAACAAGAGAACTCGTCGATAAATGAAACCATCACGTCACTTTCGATTGAGATGCATTCCAGAAAAATGGCTCCTGTAGCATTGAGTTCAGGACCCGAGCCTAACATCATGACCCTGGACACACTCTTATCAGGCTCGCTCCAACCGATAAAGAGCTGGAGATGTTATTTCAACCAATGTTTGATGAATACCTTGAACAATCTTGAGTCAATGAACCAGTACCTTCTGCTACTAAAGTTAATGCTCAAGTTGTTCCACCTGGTACATCTTTGTCTACAACGATTGCTCAAGATGCACCGTCTACAAGTGCTTCATCATCAACATCAGATATGCATAATCCAGTCAGACATCAAGGTATTGTAGAAGAACCCACTCTCGAAGACTCCCCAATCACTCACGATGTTCTACATCCTTCATTTAACTCGGTTACTGGAGAACCTGGTTCGGTACAGTCATCTTTTGGGAATGTTAATTCAACGGAACCCAACCAAGTTACTCAACCACCAGATCATCTCAGAAAATGGACCAAAGATCACCCTCTTGATAACATCGTTGGCAATCTTACTCGTCCTGTATCTACCAGAAAACAGTTAGCATCCGATGCTTTGTGGTGCTGTTTCCATACTGAACTGTCCAAAGTCGAACCCAAGAACTTCAAGATGGCCTTGATAGAAGACTGCTGGTTTCAAGCCATGCAAGATGAAATTCACAAATTTGATCGACTTGAAGTATGGGAATTAGTACCATCACCCACTTATGTTATGGTTATCGCTCTCAAGTGGATTACAAAGTGAAGCTTGTATGGATATGGTGATGTACTGAAAACAAAGGTCGGTAGTTGCAAGGGATATCGTCATGATGAAGGTATGATTTTGAAGAATGTTTGCTCCAGTTGCACGAATAGAGGCTATCAGAATCTTCATTGCCAATGCCGCAACCAAGAATATGATCATCTATCAGATGGATGTCAAACTGCTTTTTCTGGCATAGTGATCTTTCAAGAAGAAGTCTTCCCCCCCTGTCAGTTCGCTGAAGGATTTGAAGACCAGATTAATTCTACTCAGTTTATCGTCTGAAGAAGGCTCTTTATGGGCTAAAGCAGGCACCAGGCGTGGTATGACACACTATCAAAGTTCCTGTTGGCCAACAATTTCTTCAAGGGTGCCGTGGATCCAACATTATTCACACGCAAATCAGGAAACATATTTACTTGTTCAAATATATCGGAGATGACATCATTTTTCGCCTCAACAGATCATAATGGGTCACATATTGTCCAAAGCAAATGAGCTCCAAATTTAATATGTCAAGGATGGGGCAAATGTCGTTTTCTTAGACTACAAGTTTCTCAAAGTCCCAGAGGCATCTTTATTAATCAATCAAAATATGCTCTCGAACCTTAAAAGAAATATGGAATGGATCTCTCTGGTCCATTGTCGATACACCAATGGTGGATCGATTGAAACTGGACGAGGATCTCATGGGGATTCCTGTTGACCAAACTCAATTTAGAGGAATGATTGGCTCCCTAATGTACCTTACAGCCAGTGGACCAGACCTTGTATTCGCTATATGCATGTGTGCTAGATATCAGGCTAAGCCTACCAAAAAGCACTTTGAAGCTATCAAACGTGTCTTTCGGTACTTAAAAGGAACCATTAACACGGGTCTTTGGTATCCGAAAGACAACACTATGTCACTAACGCTTATGAAGATGCGGATCATGCGGTGATGCAGATTCAAGAAGAAGTACGTCGGGAAGTGCTCAGTTTCTTAGAGATAGATTGGTTAGCTGGTCATCAAAGAAGCAAAGAAGCACTGCAATATCAACAACAGAGGCTGAATACATTGCCATGTCTGGATGTTGTGCTCAAATCCTTTGGATGCGATCACAGCTCAAAGACTACGGATTTGACTTCAATAAAATTCCTCTGTACTGTGATAACAAGAGTGCAATTGCTCTTTGCTATAACAATGTCCAGCACTCTCGATCAAAACACATCGACATACGTCACCATTTCATCGAGAGCAAGTAGGAAAAATTAGGAAGTGCTGAACTCTATTCGTGGAACGAACTATCAACTTGCGGACATTCAACCACCAGATCATCTCAGAAGATGGACCAAAGATCACCCTCTTGATAACATCGTTGGTAATCCCTCTCGTCTTGTATCTACTAGAAAACAGTTAGCATCCGATGCTTTGTGGTGCAGTTTCCATACTGAACTGTCCAAATTCGAACCCATGAACTTCAAGATGGCCGTGATAGAAGACTGCTGGTTTCAAGCCATGCAAGATGAAATTCACGAATTTGATATTTTAAGTCATTTGGAATTACTAAATGGTTTGCAATTACTTCAGATTGCAACCCGTGTCGATGTCGGGGCATGTATTACTTAAAATCCATACATTATGGGTGTACACGTAAATTTTACATCTCAATCAACGACTGCAGCTCTTTCAATAAAAAAATGGGTCATTGTTTGAGGGGGATAGTTAATTTGAGAAATTGAAAATTTACCTCATTACACTGGTGTCTATTAGAAGTGATTGGGAGGATCTTCTATGGCTGTTTAGGAGTGTCGAAAATTTGGTCAGTAAATGAACCACCTAAGTTAAAATTTGTTAAGATAATGCTTTTGTATTCTAATAGGTTAGTGTTTGAAGGGGAGTTAATTAATTTTAACTCAAAGGGCCAAAAATGTCTGTGGGTATAATGCTTAGGGACTTTAATTCAAATTGCTTCATGTCTCCTAGTTTTTAATCAATAGGGTTTAAATTTGCCAAGACTCAAACTTTGGACAACCTTAGGAATGCTTAAACATGAAAATAAAAGAAGATAGAAACCACAGGGACTGAATCTGCCAAATTTCAAAAGTTAGAGTGTAAAAGGAGGCGGCGGGTTGCCCTTAGTCAAACTTTCAAAAATTTGGTCAAACAAAAAACACACACTCGCACGCAACTCGCCGCCAAGAACCATTTCCCAATCTCTGATTTCAAGTGTTTTTCTTGCAAAGGTAATCATCAAATCTTGTTCTATGCTTGTTAATGTATATATAGGTTCAAGGAATCGAATTTAAACGCATTAAAATGTGCAGAATAGCTAGATTTCAAATTTAGGGTTCGAAAATTAAAAGTAGTTGGAAAATTGAAATTGATTGAGGGGAAAGGTGCGGAATTGAAATGTGATCACTAGGATATATTGGTTTAACCATTTCGTAAACATCTGAGTGCTCTATGCTTAATCTTGACCTCGTTTTTTTCAAAATATCTTCAAGTGGTTGGTTAGGTGTATCTAAGGCATATGATAGCTTAGGATTGCGTTAGGATGTGTTAAGGATTGCCAAAGTGAATGAAAACTGATGTTTTGTTTAAGTGATTCTAAATGGCAGGTTGCCTGTGTTGCTAGGTAGCGGTTTGTTTATTTTTATTATATTAATGTTTTTAGGGAAACCGCCTCTTAACGGCGGTTTGGTTGAAATTATTATATTTAATAAAATATTCATCCCGTTGTTTCGCGAGTTATTTTACTACGGCGGGTTGCTTCACGGCGGGTTGTTTTATACTTTTTAATATTTTATTTGTATAGGTAATCCGCTGCCTCGCGGTGGTTTGGTGATTCATTTTAATAATATTAAAATACGCTAACTGCCATTTCAATATTTTCAAATATGGCGGCGGTTTGGTCAATATTATTTTAATAATCATGGCGGGTTGGTGCCTTTCCTCGCGGTGGTTTGCTCAATCCACCTCACGGCAGGTTGGCTAACTGCTAGGCGGCGGTTTGGGCTTAGTTTCAGAAATTTGACCCATTAAACCCATCAATCAATCGAGGCCCATTCCAATGACCAAGTTACATTTCTAACACCCGTTCGGGCTTAGTTAACACGTAATTGATCATGTTGGTTAATTCTGCCTTAATCAGTCGAGGCATGTCATGGCTCCTCTCTAACATCGTTTCTCTGCCATGCTTGTTTCCTTTGTTACTTACTCTTATGCAGAATACGATGGCAGAGCAAAATGTTCCTGCTCAAGCACCAGCAAGAACATATAAGCAGATTGTACCTCGCTCTCAATGGTTACAAATCGGGAAAAGCAATCTTCTTTTCGATGCTCAAAAGATACAGAAGAACCCCATCTTTTAGATATCAGTGGACATCTTGCGTAACACCAACTTCTTCAGAGCTTTCTTTGCCTCTGCTAGTGTTCCTGCAGTTTACATTCAGTAGTTCTAGAACTCTATGAAGTATGACGAGAAGACTGGGGTTTATAGCTGTCAAGTTGATGAATAATGGTTCAATCTAAATGCTGATCTTCTTAGAAAGGCCTTAGATATAACTCCAGTCAACCCAGCTCACCCATTTAAGTTACCTCCGACTGGTGACACGGTGATTGATTTTGTAAATCAGCTGGGGTACCCTGAACATGTAGAATTTGTCTCCAATATACGTGTGAATTATGTATATCAGCCATGGAGAGCAATTCTAACAGTGATTAACCAGTGATTAACTGGAAAGACATCTGGTAGTGACAAACCAAGACACCCAGTGCTACAAATGTTGTGGGGCATCGTCACTCAAACTAATGTTGATCATTCAGAACAGTTATGGGAAGAGTTTACTCAAGGGATTCAGACATTCTTCTCACATCCAGGACTTTTTTCTCAACATAACGGCCAGTCATAAAGCCAGTCTGAAAGACCCTAAGAAGAAAGTAGTTCCTCTCCTTATTCCTTTCTTTACCGGCGGCTTACAAAGATGATAATCTACTATTTGGGAAGCAACAACATAAATATTCATAGAAGACCAGAGTCAGCCCGTCATGTTACAGGAGATGATTATCTGCTAGGGAATCTCAAGTTTGTCCCTAAAGGTGAAACTGATGAAGTATTTGGAATGGCTGTTCCCAGACACTTGATCCCAGAAAGATTCAACAATTACTAATACTATCTATGAATATCTGGAAAATGGTTGCAACAGTATACGAAAAGGGAAAAACCAAAAGCGGAGTGCAAGTAAGCATTGAACATGGAATAAGCACCTGTGCACCACCCAAAAAGCCCAACTCCAGTCAAACCAAACCAAGCCAGCACCTTTTAAGCAAACAAACACTTCATCCAAAACTACTAAGTCTCCTAAAAGAACCATCCAAGGATCACGTCCTCAAGAAAAGTTCGTAAGGAAAGCCTTCGCTTGTTGATTGAAGAGATGAAGCTCAACGAGAACCGCAACCTCAAGGCGACTGTGATGATCTGCTCTCGCACTAGCCCGAAGTTTGAGTTTGATGCGCATCAAGAAAAGGAGTAGGTGAAGGTGCTTGAGCTGACCTAGGAACGAGCAATTAAGTTAGCTTGGATCCTTCCTTTTACCGAAGTAAGCACCGGTCAGAGGAGTAAGCTATCCGTGAACGTTGTTGCGGTGGAAATACAAAGACTCCCAGAATGGAGAGGAAAGGAAAGGCTATTGTAACAAAAGAGCAAGACGCACACTCATGATGGATTGTCAAGAAAGAAAAGTACTATCGAATCTGTTTATCTTCAAAGGCTGTGATGAAGCACCTCATGATTCGACAACGTGACCTCTTCTCAACTCAAGATGTACATAAGAGACAGTGGCTCCATGAATCTCATCAACAACTGATTCAGAACGAAAGGGAAGTTGGAACACGAACA
Source organism: Tanacetum coccineum (assembly GCA_026074375.1). Taxonomy (NCBI): domain Eukaryota; kingdom Viridiplantae; phylum Streptophyta; class Magnoliopsida; order Asterales; family Asteraceae; genus Tanacetum; species Tanacetum coccineum. The sequence goes on along the minus strand of BQNB010031872.1, from coordinate 42,823 downwards.
GCCTACTGCTCCTAAAGTTGACAACGAACAAGGTGAAGTTGCTTCGACCTCAGTGACATCGGGTTAGGGATATCTGTTTCGTACTGAAAACCAGGGCTGGGATCAGACCCTGGACAAGGTCATGAGGCTCTACCTGGATAACTTGAGGGCCCATGCAAGAGACTCAGGCCCCTGGAATAAGAAACAGTGTGGCTCTGTTGGACCAAACTGTAACTCCCCCCAAAAACTTCAGGACAACGCTGCGGAATGGTAACAATGAGGGTGCTACTTAGGGCACCCAAAAACACTTAAGTCTACGGGAAAACGACCTTAAAAGAGACGTTTTTATGATTTAAATTTCACCTTTGATATATTAAATCAGAGTTTACAAAGGGATCCCATTATAATGCAACAGAAAACATTTTCCAACTGGTACTCATGTTATCAAGCCTTTAAAATTATCTATATCCGCGCGACTCGAATGCTTCTCCAATGCTCCACTAGCAACATAGTAAACCTGAAAAATACATGCTAAAAGACAACAATAATTGTTGTGTGTGAATTCATAGGTTTAAGTAAAAAGTTAAGTTAGTATTGAAATAATTTAAGAACTATTCAGAAGAAAAGTAGCGTTTACAACATATAAAAGTGTTATTTCCGAAATCCATCCAAAATCATAGTAGTGAGTCAGTCAATCAAGAATTAGTTAAATGTGGACCACAAGATCGAAGAAGAAATGGTGGACTAAGTACATATTCCGAAGTCAAAACAAGTCAATGTAGAACGGAGAAACACATTCATCAAGTCTAAGTATAGTATTATTGCATCAAAGTCATAACACGAAGCCTTTAACGTTTTTGCCCAAGTGTATTAGGATGGCTCTGCCACAAACCTAAAAAGTACTCCCAATGTTAAATTGCACCTGAAAACTCCAAACTAGTTGACCCAAGGAAAGGTGGGATTGTCAGTCCCGATAGATCTATCCACAACACTCGCCGCTCACTATACAAGCAATTAACGGTTCATGATATAGTAGGAATTAAGTGGCCTTGATAGTGATACATTAGGCAATAATTATTCAGGCAAGTAATCTGGTAGCATTTAAATTTAAAAAAAAAACCCTTGTAGTCCGTAGTAAAACAATCATGTCTAAATTCATGGTTTCAAATATAGGTATTCACGATCTCAAATCTTGTAAGTAAAACAAATCGTAGCTTTAGTTAAAACTAGTCGTGTAATGCTTAATGTAGTAGAAATAATAAGTTCACATTAGTAAAACGAGCATGTATTCCCCTCGCGAGTTCTTTAAAAAACATTGAAAAGATTGAAAGATGCGAGACTATGAAACTCAAAAGTATTGAAAGGTTAATTTTACGTAGTAAAAGTATATGAGTTTGTAAAAGTGCATGTATTCCCACCTCCCCTCCTCACGGGATTATAAAACATTAAAACGATTGAAATGCTAAGACTAGGAACTCACAAAAGTATTGTTGGAAGGTAATTGTACTAAGTAAAATATTACAAGTTTGTAATCCGAGCATGTATTCCCCTCTGGGTTTATAAACCATTTAAAAGACTTGAAATGCGAGACTATGCATCACTTTGCCGAGAATGATAAACAATACTCGCGCCTTCCCTCTCCCAACCTCACTCATGCGTGGAAAATGCGTCATAAATCGCTCCGAATGCACCCTTATTGATATCTTAGATTTGGCTGTAGGTAGGAATAGCTTGTTTATATGAGTGGTAGAAAAATTTTGTATGGGTTGCTACTGTATATGGATTAGAGCGTTAGCTCCAAGTCTAGAACAATGGCCTCCGTGTGTTGTGTCGATGCAGCGCGGTCTGTTTTGCGGAAGTGATAAATGTTTGCGATGCGATCATGATCTACTTTACTAGTGAAGTCTAATATATATAATAGGTAGTCAAAGGTGAATTCAATGGACCAAGACTAGTCCAAGGGATGCTCTAATGAGGTGGTCAACTGAGTGAGCCATCACTGGAGGGACCCATGGAGGGAATTAAGGAGTCTTGGCTCAAGGATAGAAGAAAGTCTTAAGGTTTTTTAAATGGGGAGTGTATATTGTAAATGATTTACGTACCAATAAAATAAAACATAATAAGTTAATTAATACTTAAGTTAAAACATAACTATATCAATGATTGCCCGACGTAAATTTTAATTTGTTTGGTACCCGTTTACGTTGAATGATACTTTTTAGCTTACGCGATTTAACGAAATGATTAAAATTAAAAGCAAACGCGTACGAGAAAATAAATAAATAGTGAATTAAATGTGTTGTACATTGATCAAAAATACGGCTTGTTACAGTCTTTCCCGTTAATGAGCCTTGTCCTCAAGGCTTCAAGTTGCGACACTTGACGAAAGGTACGGGGTTCAGTTGAAAAACAAAAATGCATATTTCTTCGAAGTTGGCTGTGGATGAAGAGGTGTAGGTTTTAACGGAGGACTATTTCAGGGCATGTTTTTCATGGTTCTTCCTGAATGCATAGGTAATCAGTCTATGCACCAAATATACATAGGTGATTAGGCTATGTATATTTGAGGGCCAACGATGCAATGCTCATTTTCGTCAAAATAGTGTAATGTATGAAATGTATCAAATAGTTTTATAACGTAATGAAATAGTCAATAAAGTGACGTGTGAAGTAGCTCAATCGGGTGACACACAAAATGGTTTTATAGGTTGACATCGTTTTATGAGATTTTTCTTTTGTAAAGCGATAGGTCATAGCAAGTATAAAGAGTCAAAGAAAATGAACGTAAAGAATTATTCAATCAACAAAATGAACGTAAAGAGTCGTGTTCTAAAGGTAGGTGCTCCAAGGTGACACGTATGAGGTGACAAGTTAATTGTCGTACTCCAATCAACTGGAAGACTTCAAAACGACGGATTACTAAACAAAATATGCGATTCAAAAGCATAAGAAGAGTGTTCCAACTCGGAGTCGAATGGTAAAATAACTAGTGGAATTTACAAACTATGCCAAATTTCGATATCATCAAAAGGGAATAAAGTAAAGTCGCGTAAATGGTTGAAGTTAATCGTAAGAGATCAAGAAGAAATTAGCCCATAAGTATAGGTATCCTTATATAATACCAGTATTGACGCCCAAGGGAGTAAATGAGAAATCAGGAAGTACACGAAAATCAGAGTGATCAATATTTATATAACAGACCGATATAAGGTAAATAGTAAGACGTCATATGATAGATGTAAGAGAACGAAATCATAGTCTAGTATTAAATACTCATTATCCATGTAATAGTAGTAGGGATGCAAAAGAGAGCATATAAGTTACCTGGGAGCAAGCAAGCGCGGATATCGGATAAAACAAGGAAAGACTCTATATTTTGAAAAACATGGTCATAGTCTAGGTTTTGAAAACGACCTAGTTCTCTATGACTTCAGCTCTGATACCATCTGTAACACCCCCAAATTCTGGTAGCAGCGGAATGATAACAATGGGGTGCTACTTCATAGTCCATACGCACAAGTCACAGAAAACGACCTCAAAAGAGACGTTTAAATAAATTTCATATTCGTTATATTAAAATCAGAGTTACAAAGGATCCCATTTATAATGCAATAGAAACATTTTTTTAAACGTTTGTCGAATGGTATACAAGTTATTAAGCCTTCAAAAATATATCCGCGCGACTCGAATGCTCCCAATGCTCAGCTAGCAAAATAATAACCTGAGAAAATACACGCAAAAACGTCAACAATAATGTTGGTGAATTCATAGGTTTAAGTAAAAAAGCAGTATTGAAATAATTTAAGAAATATTTCAGAAGAAAAGTAGCGTTACAACATTTAAAAGTGTTATTTCTGAAATCCATCCGAAATCTGAGTAGTAATTCAGTAAATCAAGAAGTATTTAAAAGTGGACCACAAGACTTAGGTAATGGTGGACTAAGTACGTATTCCGAAGTCCAAAACAAATAATAGCAGACTATGTACGTATTCCATAGTCCAAAATAGGTAAGGTAGACAAGAGAAACACATTCAACATGTCCAACACTTTGTATTATTGCACTAAGCTCATGACCCCGAAGCCTTAACTAGATTTTTGCCCCCAATCGGAATATATCAAACTAGTGACCCAAGTAAGATAGGGATTGTCAATTCTGATAGATCTATCCACAATACTACTCGCGCTTACTAGAGGAAGGGGAAGGGGGGGGGGGGGGGGGGGGAAAAGTTTTAAATACAATAGCAATTAACGGTTCATGATAATAAGGGACTTCATGGCAATAAGGTAACTTAGCAATAATATTCAGGCAGAAATCTGGATAGCATACACTTTGTAAACATCTTGAAAACACTTAGAAAAATACTTGTGTCCAATAGTAAAACAAGCAATGTAATTCACCCCGTAGATTTTGTAAAACAATCATGTAGTAAAAAGGGGGCTATGAACTCACCTCGAGTGAATGGTAATCAACAAGTATTCACAATAGAAAAATGCGTCACGAAAGAATCCGAAGGCAACTTAATCCAATATAGGTTGTATAAGTACTAAACACTTTGATTATTTATAGGTCGTATAGCTCATCATACTATCGTTCGGGCTATCATAATTAAGAGGTCATGTAGTGACGTATGAGGAGCTATGACACTTTAAATCGTAAATCCAACAACTCGTCGATACGCCACCCCGAAGAGGCCTCATTATGAAACTCCCTAGTAATATAGCACTTTGCTTAATACCACATATAGGTCTATATAGTTCAATCACCATCTAATTGTTTTGGTACAAATAGTGTTTTAATAATTAAAACATTTAAATTACCGTTTGTAGTAAAAAACTTAAACGTATGAGGAGCTATGACACTTTAAATCGTAAATCCAACAACTCGTCGATACGCCACCCCGAAGAGGCCTCATTATGAAACTCCCTAGTAATATAGCACTTTGCTTAATACCACATATAGGTCTATATAGTTCAATCACCATCTAATTGTTTTGGTAAAATTGTGTTTAATAAGTTAAAACATTTATAATTACCGTTGTAGTAAAACTGGCGTAACTTTCGCGTTTTAAGCCCGATTTTGACGTTTCTTATGCCCACGCTTTCGTATTAGGACGAGTTATCATAATTTGACATTTTCATATTTTTGACCCTCTGATGAACAGTAACTTTTATAAAAATAGTTTTATAAAAGTATTAATTGTCGTAAACTCGCGAAATTCATAACTCGTTCGTTATTAATTGAAAATTTACGATTCTTATCATTTTGGAATCCTAAAAATATGTATAATTTGTTAAAAATACCAAACTTGCTGTTTGAATAATTTTTATGAAAAGTTTTTATAAAAATTCTTTTACAAATCCGTTTATTTATCGTATAACTTGTTTTTGCCGTAACTTTTTCGTTATTAATCCGTTTGATAAGTTTCTTACCTTTTCGGAATCGTCTTGAGATGTATTATCTTATAAAAATATAAAATAAATATATTTTTATACACTTTTTGGACAGAATGTTTGATTGACTTTACTAAGTCTATATATAACTTTGTTTTTATACTTTTCCACTTTTGTAATCTACCACAAGTCTCATATTTCATATATGTCATATATGTTACATATAATAAGAGTCCATTAGTCCATAATTGTCCATTTGTGTCCAAATTTACCAAGTCCATATTAACACTTTTAACCCTTAACTTTCATAAGTAACATTTATATCACTAGTTTATACATAACTCTTTTTACATATAAACCATGAGTGTACAAGTCTTACAACCATTTTGTAAACTCAATATACCATCCATATAACATGTGTACAAATCCATAAATCATGTTTACAAGAAAATCCACTTTTAAAATGTTAAACATATCCTAAATGGTGATTTCACTACATAGCACATCATATACATAAAAACTCATAAAATGAAAGTATAAAGGTTTATAGAAGACCTTATGATGAATGATGATGATGAAAAATAGGTGCTAAACCCTTGTTTAGCCTTTAAACCCAAGCTTGCACAATATGAAACCCTAATATGGACGGGGAAAGAAGCACAAAAGAGATAATGAGTTGAATTTACTTCATGAAATGAAGTGAAGATGATACTTGTAGTATATTATCAAGGACTAGTCAAAAGACCGATAAGGAAGGTCTTAATTAAGTCCTTACTAACCCTAATTTACAAGAACTAGGTTAATGTAATATTGTGTTTTCTATGTTCTCCAAATGTTGGATTGGTTTTAAGGAATTAAGGAAGTAATATGTAGCATAATATCTTGATTAAAAAGAAAAGAAAATGAAAGTTACTTGCACTTTTATAAGTTGTAAGTAAAATGTAGAAGTGTAGTTTTATTTATTAAAGGGTAATACTTGAAATGTATGTTCTAGCTTGGTTTATATATATGGGACGACACAAAATAAACCATGGGTAAAGTTTTATAAACTTGAGCATTTGGAAATAATAATGAATATTCGTTGAAGCATAGGTAAATTTTGGTGGTTCTGAGAATGCCTAAATTAATTTTATCGCGAAACGTAACCGCTTTATGTAACCGCTAAAAATAAAATAAAAAAATGTTTTTATCGTTTTAGTATAAAGTAATCAGTGTAAGTAGATCAAATCGTCTTGTAAAATAATATTTATAAATTTAAAACTCATATAAATATTATATAAATGATCTAAAATTTTATTTTGCCAAAAATTTATTAAAAAACGAATCAACACTATTCATGTCAGGAAATAGTGTATAAAAATCATATTTCTCTTGTTTTATTCGTTAAATGAATTTTTTTAGCTTACGCGATTTAATTATATAATAAGAATTAAAAGTAAACGCGTACGAAACTAAAATAAAATAAATGGTGAAATAATGACGAAATAAATGGCGTCATAAAATGACCTAAAAATACGAAATGTTACAGTATGGGGGAATCTTACATTGAGGACAATGTTTAGTTTTAGTATAGGGGGAATCTATCGATTTGATTGTGCATGCAACCGTTGTTTTCATGCAATCTTGTTTTTACCACCAAATTTTCAAAAAATTAAAAAATTAAAAAAAATTCAAAAGAAAATAATTGTTAATAGTCGCAATTTTTGACTACTGCTGGTAAAATAAGAAGTAAATTATGACTCGTCCGAAGCCGTTTTGAGCTCATAGCTTGTTTTCCTTAAACTTCTAGGCATAGCATTCTGTAGACATTCCCAAAATGGGTCGCACGAATATGGTTGGGGAATGTTTACTTTCATAGATAATAGCAAAAACAAATAAGAGAACGACCTCTATATGAGTCTTTTAAATGATACATTGGATAAAATAGACTTTGTTTGTTAAATAGCCGAAGCCAATAGATCATGCCATGAAAATTAAAGATGTTTAAGACATAACAAATATTCCCAAAATGTAATGCATCCAATCTTATAGTAATGACTCACCCAAAATGATGTCCACCAATGTATCCTTGTTTCTTACCTTAATTGACCTGAGAAAAACATGCTTTAAAACGTCAACATAAAGTTGGTGAATTCACAGGTTTAGTAAATTGTTATACAGGGTGAGACCACAAGATTTCCAATGTAAGACAAGTAACACATACAAAATCTCAAAAGTAATTACGAGTGCCCTAAGTTCATTACAGCCGAAGCTCGACATATATTATGCAATTTAATGCACTAAATTGTCCCAGTAGAAAAAAAATGGTTTCAACCCGCAACATCCAAATTGTTCCGACATGTATACGTTCGTTGTTTCGGTACCTCCGAAAACTGATGAGCGCTACTCACCCGAACGGGGATGTCAATCCCAAATAGATCTATTCATAACATTCGCGCTCGCTAACTAGCAATTGACAGTTCATGAGGGTGGGCAATAGTGGTTTAGCTACTTAGGGCCAACTCCGTAAATGTTAAAAAGTAATTGCGTCCGAATGTAAAACAATGCATGTTTCTCACCCCAAAGTTGTAAAACAATATAGTTGTATAAAAGCGGGGCTATGAACTCACCGAAAGTGAATGATTGATTATCTAAATCAAATGAGTGAATCGCCTCGGCAATTTGAATGCAACCTAATTAATTATAGGTCGTATGAGTATAATGTATTTCATGTAAATAAAACATCACATATTGCATAGCTACACCACCACCTAATAGTTTTTATTAATTAATTAAAAGTTAAAACAATAATTAACTCGTAACTCTTGTTAAATAAAGTGTGCGTACTTGTATCCGAAGAAAATATTATTTTCGTTTAAAATGCATCATCGTTTGTAAAAATATTATGATTAATAATGATATTTTTAATTATTAAATTTAATTATTTTATAAAAATTTATATAAAAATATAAGTAATGCGCGCGAGTTTTAAAACTTCATATCTTTATCGTTTCGACTCCGTTTTATACGTTTCTTATGTCCACGTCTCCGTATTAAAATGTTTTATCAAAATATCATATTTATAAAGTTTAACCCACTGATGAACAGTAAAACTTTACTGTTCATCAACATTAATATAAAACTATTTTTTAATAAACTAATTTACTTTTAACATAATTAATCATAATTCGTTCGTTATCGATTCTTTTCTCGAATCCTTATGTCCTTGATTAGTATAAAGAAAATTTATCAAATATGAAATTATAAAATTTTAAATCCCTTATGAACAGTATATTTAACTATTCACTCACAAGCAGTTTATAAAAATATTTTTATAGAATTAAATATACTAAATCTCTGTAAAACGAAACTAATTCGTTATAATTTCCGTTTTCGAGTCTTTATGTCCGTGGTTCGTATTAAGGAAAATATCAAAATATAATATTTATAACAAATTATAACCCCTGATGAACAGTAACTATTACTGTTCAACACAGTTTATATAATTATTTATAAGTTAATAATATATAACTTGTAAATGTCGTATATTGTTCGTTATAATTCCGTTTTTCGAGTTCCTTACATGCTCACGATCCTTATAAAGAGCACTATTTTTATAAAATATAAAACATAAGATTTATATTTCGAATTTCAAATATATATATATAAATCATAATAGGGATTTCTAAGTTAAACAATAATTTTTACAATCATTTATTTTAGGAACCTTTGCACCATTAATTTACCAGTGGTTGGTAAACCGTATATTCACATGAATTTAGTCCCTACTAAATGTCCATGTCCCTTTGTGCCTAAGATATACATCATAAACTTATATAACTTTAAAGTAAAACTAGTTGGTGATTAACTAATGCAACAAATATGGAAACAATAGGGAAATTAATAAACAGTATTGAAAACATAAAAAGACCTTATAGGAATCAATTAGGATGATGAACATACGAGATGTAAACCATCAATCTAGTCCCTTCCCAATCAAAACCCATAATCAAGAAAACCCTAGAAATGTTTTCCTTGACAAATCCATGTTAAACCCGAATCCAGCTTCCCAACACCTTTAGTAGTCTTAGGTATCTTAGTATGAACACATGAATGCTTGGAATACATTGATGCGAAAAGAAAAATGAAACCCTACTAAATTATGGTGTCCGTGGGGTTTTAAGGCACAAGAGAGGGTTTTGTGCTTGTTTATTTCTGTGAATGAAAGTGAAAGAGTAATAAGGACTTAGGCTTTCATTATATATGTCTTAGGAAACCGATTAAAACCACCTTAAATCTAAACCATTGATGTATAAAGTGTAAAAGTACAAGTCAAAGACCTCTCCTCCTCCCTATGTGCATCCCACGGCTGAAAAGGGGGGGGGGGAGGTACACATGACAAGCCAATGTTTAGAACCATGAGCTTAAGGTACTTATGGTGTAAGGTTTACAACTTGTAAAGATGTATTAATAGGATTTAAATGATTTAATTCATGGGTAAATGTATAGATCCGGTTTTAAGAGGATATAGGTGAGAAAAATAATTTAAATTTGAGTATGGTATAAACGTGGGTATTTTGTTTAAGTGTAATAGGTAAAAGGCAGCTTCCGGGTACGACCGACATGTAAACTTATTCCGAAACGTAAGCGTTTTTAAAACGTAACCCAACAAAAATAAATTGTGAAAAGTTATATAAATTAATACTCCTAAAATCATATAACACCATTGGCTTGATGTAAACTTTAATTTTTTGTGGTCCGTTTAAACACTGATCATTGAATTTTTAGTTTACGCGATTTACTAAAGATAATAATTAAAAGCGAAAACGCGTAAAACTCTAAGAAATAAATAATAGAATTTATTAAAGTTGAAAATAACCGAAAATAAAATTTACAGTCTCCACCCGTTAGAGAGAGCCTGTCCCAAGCTCAAGAATGCAACATTGTTTGAGGGGCGGTTATTTGTGAAGAGTGCGGATTACTTTCCTCGAACTGATTCGTTCGCGTTCCCATGTGAACTCTGACCTCTCTTGGAGTTACCAGATTCGAACTTTGATGATGGGAATACGACTTCGCCTGAGCTTCTTGATCTCACAGCTCTAGAGATTTTCCACTGGTATCTTCCACAAAATGGAGCTTATCACAATTTGTATTTCATCTAACGGAAACCGAGCCAATTGATCGCAATAAACACTTCTTTAGATGATACATGAAATGTGCTTTGAACCCTGCTTAACTGTAGGTAGTTCGAGTCTATAAAGCAACGGTTCCCAACACTTTGGCTAGCACCTTGAAAGGTCCGATATACCTCGTCAACTTTCCCGGTTTCCCAAACGTACGAAAGCTACCCTTTCCAATGTTATAATTTTAACATAACCGGATCAGCAACTTGAACTCTTAGCTACGCCGTCACAAGAACCACAATCGGCGTAACCCTTTGGCGATCACGCGCAGCTTAGCGATTCTCTGCTTAATTAGGACAATCTTCTCGGTCGTATTCACAACAAGTTTCCTGACCAGGTGCCGATCATCTCCGAACCCCAGCCCAACACACAGGTGACCGATACTTTCGGCCATAAAGTGCCTCGAATGGGGCAGCTTTAATACTAGCATGGTAGCTGTTGTTGTACGAGAATTCAATTAGCGGTAAGTGTCCTTCCCAACCATTCCCAAAGTCTATCACGCAAGCGCGTAACATATCTTCAAGGGTTTGGATGGTCCGTTCACTTTGTCCATCAGTCTCTGGATGGTATGCCGTACTCATGTCCAACCGAGTACCCATCGCTTTCTGAAATGATCTCCAGAATTTGATTAAACCGTGGGTCACGATCGCAAATGATCGAGACTGGTATCCCATGCCTTGTGACCACTTCTTTCAAGTACGTTTGCTAGTTTGTCCATAGGGTCAGTTTCCCCATCGGTAAAAATTGTGCAACTATGAGTCGGTCTAACAATACCCATTATGGTGTCGTTTCCACTTTGCGTTCTTGGGAGCTTGGTGACAAAGTCCATGGTGAAATCTCCATTTCCATTGGGTATCGCTGGCTGTACCAGTAAGCCATTGGCTTTTTGGTGTGTTCGGCTTTGACTCTTAAACACGTCAAACACTTGCTAACATAGGTGGCAATGTCAGCTTTCATGTTAGGCCACCAGTACAGTTGCTTCATGTCTTGGTACATTTTATCAGAACCCGGGTGAACAGAATATTTCGACTTGTGAGACTCATGCATAATCAGAGCCCTTAGGTCACCATAGCACGGCAACCAACTTCTGTTGTTTAGACACAAGGTTCCGTCCGCACGCGGTTCCAACTTCTCTTTCCTGGGCTTTTCTGGGTCTTTCGAATTCTCAATCAACATACCGCCTACGTCTTCAGACTTGAGGTTTTCTGGTTTTCTTGCCTCAATCTGAGCCTCCAAAATCCGCTTGGGAAGATCCAAACCGATAGTCATAACTAAGGCCCGAACCCGTAATGGCTTTATTCGTTCCTTTATGCTCAATGCATCAGCCACTACATATGCTTTTCCTGGGTGATAACAGATTTCACAATCATAATCACTAAGCAATTCCAACCAACGGCGCTGTCTCATGTTTAATTCCTTGTGATCGAGGATGTGTTGTAAACTTTTGTAGTCAGTGAACACTGTACACCTTGTCCCGTACAGATAATGCCTCCAAATCTTTAGAGCGAATACTACTGCGCCTAACTCCAAATCATGAGTGGTGTAATTTTTCTCATGAATCTTTAGTTGTCGTGATGCATAGGCAATCACTTTTTCTCTTTGCATTAGCACTGCGCCCAACCCTTTGATTGAAGCGTCATAGTAAGCGATAAAGTCTTCATTTCCTTCGGGTAACGCTAGAATTGGCGAACTACACAACTTCTGCTTTATCAACTGAAAAGCTGATTCTGCCTTGTCACTCCATTTAAACTTGATCTTCTTTTGAGTGAGCTTGGTCATTGGCTTGGCGATCTTTGAGAATCCTTCAATGAATCTTCGATAGTAGCCTGCTAGGCCCAAAAATTGACGAATCTCCATTGCAGACTTAGGAGATGCCCAATGTTTAACGGATTCAATCTTGGCAGGATCCACATGAATACCCTGACTGTCGATCACGTGACCAAGGAACTATACTTTAGGGATCCAGAATTCTCATTTAGAGAATTTGGCATACAATTGTTCCTTTTTAAGCAACTCCAAGATTAACTTGAGGTGCTCTGCATGCTCTTGCTTGTTCTTTGAGTATATCGGAATGTCGTCAATAAAGACAATTACGAAATTATCCAGGTATGGTTTGCACACCCGATTCATGAGATCCATAAATACAGCAGGTGCATTAGTCAAACCAAACAGCATAACTTGAAACTCATAATGTCCATATCGAGTTCTGAATGCGGTCTTTGGAATATCTTCTTCACGAACCCTTAGTTGATGATAACCCGACCTCAGGTCGATCTTTGAGTAGATACTTGAACCTTGTAGTTGATCGAACAAATCATCAATCCTGGGAAGCGGATAACGGTTCTTTACCGTCAGCTTATTCAATTCCCGGTAATCAATGCACATCCGGAATGATCCATCTTATATTGACAAACAATGACCGAGCTCCCCAAGGTGGTTGAGGAACGGGGTCTTATTAGCCTTTGTCGGAAAGTTCTTTTAATTGGTCCGACAACTCCTTCATCTCGGATGGTGCCAGTCGATAAGGTGCCCGTGCTACTGGTCTTAGCACTCCAGGTATCAGATCATCTTTATAAAATTCCACTTGGCGGGTTGGTGGAATACCCGGCAAGTCCTCGGGGAATACCTCAGGAAAGTCTTGAACTATTGGTACTTCTTCAAGTTGCTTCTCCTTCGACTTGTCTTCCGCCTTTTTCATAGTAACCTGTGCTAGAAAGATAGGACATCCCTCCAGCAAATACTTTTGTGTTTTGGTACACGAGATGATGTTCAATCGGGACTCGTGACCGTTGTCGCTTCCGTCACCATGAAAAATTAAAGTCTTGTCTCCAAAGGGAACACGAACAAGCTTCTCATCACAGACGATTACGGCATGATATTTAGCTAACCAGTCCATACCGATAATGACGTCAAAACTACCCATCTCTACGGGCATCAAGTCGATGTTGAATGGATGATTTAGAAAGTTTAGAGTGCAACCCCGTATAAGTGTATTAACCCAAATTATTCTACCGTCAGCTAACTCAACATACAATAACCATGGTCTAATGTAGTTGGGATGATATCAATCAAAGAACTAAATGCAGTAGATATGAAACTTCTATCGGCACCAGTGTCAAATAGTATTGAAGCATAACGGTTATTTAGGAGGAACGTACCCGTGACAACATTAGAGTTCGGGTTAGTTCCAGCAGAGCCCACAACATAAGCTCTTGCTACAGCATTGCCATTTCCAGCCCGATTCCCTTGATTTCCATTCTTCAGCTTTGGGCAGTCACTCCTGTAGTGACCTTGCACTCCACACTCAAAGCAAGTGATAACTCGGGGATTTGTCCCTTGGGTCCTCTGGTTATTGTTGTTGTTGTTGTTGTTGTTGTTTGCAGTAGGTCGAACTTTACAGTCACGGGCCGAGTGACCAGTCTTTTTGCAGTTAGTGCACTTTTGAGTACATGGCCCATCGTGGTGATAATTGCACTTGGTACATAGAGGTTTGGTTCCTCCATAAGGCTTCTTATCTCCAGGCCCAGCAGTGTAAGCCCGTGCCACATTGTTTCTTTTGAATGGTTGTTGTTGGTTTTGGGTGTTCCTTGAAGTCTCTTCAAATTTCCTCTTATTCTCTGCTTGGCGTTCAGCTGCAGTGATCATCTTTTTGTCCATCATTTCAGTAGCAAATTCAATTGCCTCTTGCATTGACTGAGGCTTGGATGCCTTAACACTGCCATGAATCATGTCGGGAAGACCACCGACATACCTTTCCACTTTAGCTGATTCCTCAGGGAACATTCTATCACACATGAGTGCCAACTCTTGGAATCGTTGATTGTAAGTCATCAAATCGGTACCTCTTACCTTTAGGTTCCAATACTCAGATTCCAGCTTTTTGATCTCGCCCCTAGGGCAATATTTATCTGTTATCATCCTTTTCAAAGCCGTCCATGGCATTGTATATGCAACATCTTGTCCGACAGCCCTTACGTGTGAGTTCCACCACGTCAAGGCACTTCCTTGGAGAGTACAAGATGCAAACTTAACCTGATTTGTAATAGCACAGTTGCTGATAAGGAAAACAGATTCCATCTTTTCTGCCCATTGGGTCTGGCAAGACTCCTTCAGTACTTTGAAATTTATAGGCTGGCACTTCAAGAAATCAGTGTAAGTGCATTCTCGTTGAGTAGGCACTTGGTTGTGTGTTTGTTCCGCGGTTTCCTGAAACCATTGGCTGTTATCGCCCATCCTGCTTTCTGCCGCATACGTTCTGCCAAAGCAGCAGCAACGCCTTGATCAATCAAAGCTTGGAGTTGAGCATTAGTAACAGTGGTGGTAGGAGTGGTTGTGGTGGCGGGTGTTGTCCTCTTGGCTTTCTTGTTGGTACATTTCTTCAAATCACAAGGAATATATGCACGTCAGATTTCACACACATAAACGTAACGTGACATATGCATAATAAATTAAAAAAGAGATCACCATCCACAGTGAAATATACAACTGAAAGTGAAATCAACAATGACATAAATAAATCAACATCCATACATAACAACATCGATAATCATACATGATGGTCCTGATTACAACATGTTCAGTACAATGAGATACAAAAAAGTGAAAATATGACCTAAGGTGGTGTTAGCTGAGGATCACCCACAATACTTAACACGCCATACAATGATAGCTAAAAAGATAAAACAAAGTCCCTTACAGCCTATTAGCTGGGAGTAACCCATAAAACTTAATAGGCTATACGGATAGCTACAAATGATACATGACTAACTGCTGCTGCCAGCCTCAGCTGTCCATCCTGGGGCTCTGGGAGTCTCTTGCTCTGTGTACAATTCGTCCAGTGCTGAAGTCAACCCGAGTCTGTGAAGTGATGTGGTTGAGCAATCAACGTGGCAACCGTGCTCCAGTTTCCTAATTGTTGCCTCTATTGCTGCAATCTCTCCTCAGAACTAGTCCTTTGCTATACGAGCATATACAGCCTTTCTCTATCTATAGCCAAGGCTGTGTGGCCGGTGGTCTATCTCTGTATAGTGAGTTGACTAGGGCTCCCAAGTAAGCTCGGTCATCACGTGCCTCCTCAAATCGTATCTCGAACTCCTCAGTCCTCTGCCTAACAGTAGTATCAAGCTCTGTCATTCTCTGGTCGACCCCTTCTAAGGTGGTCGGTGCTATCTCCATCATGGTCTCAACAATCTCATCCCAAGTATCAACCTCTAGAGTAGGTATTGGCTGTCTCGCGGCACCAGCCGCTGAACTCTCCCCAATCTCGTATCCGGGAGCGGGAGTAGTAAGACAAGCTCTCTTCCGAGGCGGCATCTCAGCCTCGGGAACATCAGTCCTGGGGGAAGTGGATGGAAGTAATTGAGGGTGGTGATGCAACTGCAGATCTCATCCCGAAATCCCGGCTGCCCTATTGCCTAATGGTGCCCCTGCATCAGTAGGGCTAGTAGTGAGTGGTGATGGTAGGGGTAATGGTGAAGATGCAATAGGTAGTAGTGGTGTAGGTGCGGCAGCATGCTCAGCAATGCGTGCCTCCATAGATGTCGACATCGGTGGCTCAGGTCTGACAGTCTTCTGTGCCCTACGGAGACGTGTCTGGGCAAAGGGGATCCTGATCTGAGGTGGTCTAGGTGTAGGTGCAGACTCTCAGTCTCGAATTTGCTCTGTATCCCCGGCTAAGGGAACAGGGTCAACAGCAGGTATAGCAGAAGAGTCAGCCGGAGCTGGGTGCTCCTCCTCCTCCCATCGTCATCTCCTCGTCCCGGAAAGGCTCCCTCAATTTCATCATCAGCATCATCATCATCAGTGTCATCACCAGAGGGCTCATCATCTCCATCCCTCCGTCAGCAGGGTAATCAGCATGCTCCTCCTCGGAGTCCTCCTTGGATCCTCTCTTGGATAGAATCAGGTACATAGCCTGGTGATGATAAGGCTTACGGGTGAAGCATCAGGGGTAGTGGTGGTCCTCCATGGGTGCCCTCATCCTCCGAAGTACTAAGTACTCGGGGTCTCAGGCTGGGTGATATGGTATCTCAATGGGTGATGGTGGGTGCTCAAGACCGGGCACATAGTCGGGGAGTGCTGGCTGCTCAGGTCCTATGGCACTTGTCAGGGGATGGTGGGCTTTTACTCGGCTGCATGGGAAGCCCATCGTATCCGTATACGATGACTGTGATATGACCCGTCGCCCCTCTCCGCTCCTCAATCACTCTCACGCTTATCTTTTTGCGTCTTTTCGTACTTCCCATCAGATATCTCCTCGTCGGCTCCCCAAAAGACTCTCCCTGGTTCGGAGTCAGTGTACATAGAGGTATAGGTGACAGCGGATGACGCAGAAGACATGACTGCAGGAAGATAATAAACTTACATAAGTATATTATATAAGACTATCATAGTATATATGTAGTATAATATAAACATGTATACATATCATGAAAGCATGTAGTATAACCAACTAATGCAACTCAATAGTGTATGTGTCCCGTGAAAAACTTTTGTATGATGCAATGTTTGAAAATGGTTATAGTCCAAGTAAAAACATTTGACCTGGTTCTCTATAACCTAGGCTCTTGATGCCAATCTGTAACACCCCCAAAATGGGTCGCAGCGGAATATGGGTTGGAGGATGTTACATCATAGATCAACAGCACGAGATAAGAGAACGACCTCTATATGAGTCGTTAAAAATTGATACATTGGATTTAAATAGACTTGTTTGTTACAATAGCCGAAGCTTAAATAGTTCATCCATGAAAAGTAAAGATTTTAAGACATAACAAATATTCCCAACTAAAATGTTATGCATCAAATCTTTATAGTAATGACTCCAAATGGTGACACCACCAATGTATCCTTGTTTCTCGTACCTTATTACCTGAGAAAAACATGTTTATTTTTTTTTTTTTTTTTTTTTTTAAACGTCAACATAAAGTTGGTGAAGTCACAGGTTTTTTAGTAAAAATGTATAAAAGTAGGACCACAAGATTTCCAAAGTAAGTCATGTAACAACATACAATATCTTAAAAGTAATTACGAAGTGCACTAAGCTCATGGACACCGAGCGACATATATGTAGGCAAGTTAATGCACTAAATGTGCCCATGTTGATGTTCAAACCGCAACATCCCAAAATTGTTCCGGAATGTATCGTTCGTGTTTCAGTACTGTCGAAACTGATGAGCGCTACTCACCCGAACGGGGATGTCAATCCCAAATAGATCTATTCATAACTTCGCGCTCGCTAACTAGCAATTGACAGGTCATTGGATGGTGGGTCAATAAAAAAAAAAAAGGGGGGTTGGGTTTAGCTCTTAGGCAACTCGTTAATTTATGTTTAAATAGAGGATCTTGCGTCAAATGTATAAAAACTATGCTGTTTCTCACCCAAAGTTGTTAAGAACCAATATAGGTTGTTAAAAAGCGGGGCTATGAACTCACCTTAGTGTATGATTGATTCTCTATAATCAAGTAGTGAATCCACTCGGCAATTTGAATGCAAATAAATTAATTATAGGCCGTATGAGTATAATGTTTATATATAATTAAAAACATTCACATGTGTATCAGTTACAACCATCCACCTAATAGTTTTTATTAATCTTTATATGTTAACATTTTTTATTTAACCCGTATACTTCGTAAATTTAAAGTATATATACTTGTACTGGTAAAGAATATTTATTTTTATTTAAATGCATCGTTTGGGAAAAATGTTGATTTAATAATGATATTTCATTATTAATTAATTGTTTTATAAAAGATGTATAAAAATAAAAGTAATGCGCGCGAGTTTTAAAACTTTATATCTTTATCGTTTCGACTCCGTTTTATACGTTCTTAGGTCACGTCTCCGTATTAAACATAATTATTCAAGAACAATTCATATTTATAAAGTTAAACCCCTGATGAACAGTAACTTTTACTGTTCATCACAGTTTATATAAATTATTTTTATAAAATTAATTATACGTAACTTGTTTAAATCATAACTCGTTCGTTATAGTTCCGTTTCTCGAGATCCTTATGTCCTTGGATTATTATTAAGAAAATTTATCAAAATATTAGGTTTATAAAATTTTAAACCCCTGATGAACAGTAGTATTTACTGTTCATAACAGTTTATAAAAGTTATTTTTATAGAATTAATTATATATAACTTGTAAATTACGTAACTTGTTCGTTATAATTCCGTTTTTCGAGTTCTTTATGTCCGTGGGTTCGTATTAAGGAATTTTATCAAAATATTATATTTATGAAATTTTATAACTCATGATGAACAGAACTTTACTGTTCATTCACAGCTTAGTAAAATTGTTTTTTCTTATAAAGTTTATTTATTTATAACTTGTAAATTCCATAACGTGTTCGTTATAATTCCGTTTTTCGGTTCTCCTTATATGCGCACGATCTGGTAAAGGAGTACCATTTTTATAAAAAATAATAATATAGGGTTTATGGTTCGAAGTCTAATTGAATGTATAATGATATATTAGGTTTTTCAATTATTAAAGTTAGTTTGTGCTTTATTTTTGCTTAAAGACCTTGCACCATAATTTCACCAAGTGTTGTACCGTATATCTTACATGTATTTAGTCCTCTAAATGTCCAAGTCATTTGTCCATATGAAATCATCAAACACTTTATATAATTTAAAAATGAATCTAGGTGGTGATTAACTTATACAACAAGTATGTATACAATAGAAAATAATTGAATGAATATGAAATACTTTAAATAGACCTTATAGAAGACAAATAGGATGATGAACACAAAGATGTAAACCCTAACCAAGCTTCAAAATCAAAACCCTAATCAATGAAAACATAATATTGTTTCTTGATAATTCCTTGTTAAACCCGAATCCAAGCTTGCCAACACCTTGAGTAGTCTTAGGTAACCTTAGAATGAACACTTGAATGCTTGGAATACCTTGGATGAAAAATTAAAATGAAACCCTAAAATCTAAATGTGTGCCGTGGGTTTGGTTGGTGGTTGAGAGAGTTTGAGTGTAAATTTTACTTGCAAATGAGTATGTGTGTGGTATTGGACATAAGACTTTCCTTTTATGGTGGAAACCATGGGATGAAGGTGGTTTAAAGGACAAGAGCAAAGAGCTCCCCTCCTCCCTATGCAAACTCACGGCACAAAGGGGGGGAAAGGTACTCTTTGACAAGCCAATTTCTAGATACATGTGCTTAAGGTACATTCATGTATGGTTTATGATATAAAATGGAAGAGTTAGTGGGGTGTTTTGTATTTATTTCTTGTGCAAACACTTAGGTCCGGTTTTAGGGAGTTATAACTAGATAAAATAAGTTAATTTTGGGTATTGGGTATAAAAGTGGGTATTTGTTTGAGTGTAGATGGGTAAAGGTGCTTCCGGGTATGACCGAATGTAATTTATTGCGAAACGTAAGCGTTTTACGTAACCAACAAAAATAAATTATGAAAAGTTATAAATTATACTCCTAATAATCATATAACACTTGCTTGATGTAAACTTTAATTTGTTTGATGTCCGTTTACGTTGAACGTTGATTTTTAGTTTACGCGATTTAACTATAAGATAATAATTAAAAGCGAACGCGTAAAACTCTAAAAATAATTAATGGAATTTATTAAAGTTGTAAATAACCTAAAAATGAGAAATGTTACATGTGAGGTCTCAAGTTCGATTTCTGCTAGGTGCAAACAACTCTGAAGTGGCCACGCCAACCTCCTGAAAAAGGAGGGCTTTACCTAAGTCTGTGTGACAGTGGAGGCAGGCCACTAGGAGGTTCTAGAAGGGGTTTTGGATCAAGTTTGGAATTGATATGTGATAAGGATTATGAATTGGTATAAACTAAGGAATTATTTGTTTCCTAGTTTATCTACAACCAGGGTTGAGGTGCTATATAAACAGCTCATTCCTTTTTTTTGGTGAAAAGGTGAATGCTCTTATTAATTATCAAAGTAGTTACATCATATAAGATATAAAAGTTCAGACAAAACCTGAAACTTTTGATACAACAACAATCATACTTTCCTAAACCATTTTTCTTAACCCTATCCAACAACTAGCAAAATCCCCGGGCATGCTTAAGACCATATCTCTGGCACTTCAGAAACAGAGCAAAAGATTAGACATCTCATCTAATCCAATTCACCTATATTCACCAAAGACCATATCCTCACAACTACATTTCCACCTTCTTGTTAAAACTAACATCATTCAGCCATCATCCACAATGACAAAAGTTCATCAAGAAGGGGCATCATTGTGCAGGATATAGCCAACCCATTTACAATACAAGAAGGGCTCTTCCACCTAGCTACATTTCCTATACATCAGTTGCCTGAAGTCATATAGTAGCTACATCCTCACTATTAGACCTTAGATAACAGAGAGGAATGGGCATCACTAGGTAAGAAACACTCACCTTCAAGTACAGCCAACCTTACCTCATGTTGCAAAGCATAGAAAGGACCAAGAAGTACCATCTTGCATCACTCTCTATTCCAATTATGGAAAACTAGAAGAGGGGGTTAAATAGTTTACCGCTTTTTAAATTAATGTATTGTTTGTTTGTAAAAACTTAGATTCGACTTTATGTGATCTCAATATGCGCACAATATGAACAATACAAGTAAGTAAATAAATGAAAAGTAAGTATGAAAGACAAGAGATGAGAGTTAGAAAGATCAAACCAATACACAAGGATTTATAGTGGTTCGGTAACGAAGCACCTCTTTGCCTTACTCAACTCCCCGAGCACCAAACTCGAGAGTTCTCTGCACTATGTCAACAAACTCCCTTTAGGCGGATAAAACGATACACAACAAAGCTTACACTGATTTCCGACACTAAGCCAAATGTCGAGTTTTAATCCTAGCTAGAACCAATCTATCACAACTTAGGTTTACTAACCACACTACTTTACAACAATTCACAACTTTGCTTGACTTCACAACTTCTCTTCACTTCACAACTTCACTCCACTTCACAACTTCTCTACACTTCACAACTTCTCTACACTTCACAACTTCACTATACTTCACAACTTCTCTACACTTCACCTAGACACTAAAAAGATTACCCTGATCTAACACTACTTACTAAGATCACCACGATCTAACTATACTTTCTATGAACACAACAATCTACCTATTATACACAACTACAATACACACCTTCACAGTATACACAAATGATTTACAAGATATAATACAACTTCACAACTACACAAACTATACTATAACACTTCTTGACTTGATGATAAGAAGTATTCTTCTCTTGCACTTGAGGAATTAAGCTTGAATCACTTGAAAACAAAAGCTTAAGATTAAATGATCAAAGGATTATAGGTTATGTGTGGACTAATTTTAGACAAAAAAGAATGAGTGCAAGAGGTAAGAAAAACAGTGGGGAACAGTCCAATATTTATAGGTAAACTGGGGAGCCTTTTTGTCTGGTCGGCCCCCTTAATTCATGTGTCGGCCCCTTTATATTTAAGGAGACCGCCCTTATATTTAAGGGGCCGCCCAGTCAATGACGCTCCATTTTTTGTCTTTTCTAGGGGAGGTGTTTTCTAGAACATTTCTAGCCATTTTTAAGTAGAAAATTTGAATTCAAAACATTTATTTTAAATAAAATATTTCTTTTAAATACAGAATATGTTTTGTAAAAGTTATAAAAATGTTTTTAACATTTTATAAAAAATGTGAGGTTGAATAAAAAAATTTTGATCATAAAATGCATTAAGCATTTATTTATTCATACATTTAAGTGATTAAATTGTCGAAATAAAAATTTACTACTAATTACTTGTTTACGTTTGATTTTACATTGAATGTTTTTACATTTTATGATTATCAAAACGTAAAGAGGTCAAAAAATATTAATAACATTTTTAGGCATTATTTCTATCAACAATCTCCCCCTTTTTGATGATTACAAAATCAAAACTCACTAAATGTAAATATATTTTTAAAAAAGTATTTAGTGAGTTTTATTTCCATTTCTCTCTCTTTTTGTAGAATCAAAAAGGCTTCGTCGATTAATATGTGAAAATTTGATGGGACAAACGCTCCCCCTTGATGTGTATTCTCCCTCGTTCGAGGGCACCAAGGAATCAAGCTATGGTTACTTTGCTACAAAAAAAAGTTAGAAGAACAACACCAATGTTTCTAACATATAGCAAAGAAAAAAAATATTTAAACGTGTTGATAATGCTTAACAAGTGTCAAGTTATTTGTGTAAGCTAACAATCACAAATATATATATCAACTAGACTTAACTTATATAGCTAGGAGTCATTCACCCAAAATATAAGAAAATGAAGACAAGAAAATGCATACTTGAAACATAAGATTAAAGACCATTCATTAAACATAAGAATTGTGTATAAAATACAATCATGCATACATCAAATTGAAATAATATGCTTGAAGCATATTAATGCAACATGCATAAGATTAAACTACAAATGTCCTAATATTTCTAGAATTTCATAGGACTTGCTTTCAAAAGGTTTGGTTGTCAATTATTTAAAAATAGCTAAACACGGTGTATGTTTAGTTTGGAGAAATTGATGGTGGTGGTGTCGAATTGGGTGGTGGTGGTTGTGAGAGCATGTGTTCTATATAAGAAAACATGTATTGGAGTTCATCTCTCAATCCAAAGATGAGAGTACGGTTGTGAATGCAACACAAGCATGAATCTCCATGAGTTTCAAGAAGGCTCTAAGGAATGGGATAACCAAAGAAAGGTGGAGAGGGTGATGGAGTATTAAATTGAACATCAAGTGGAGTAATTGGTGAGAGGGTGAGAGTGATGTTCATTGATCCACTTTCTTGAATTGGAGGTTGTGGAGTGTAACAACCCGAGTTGCACGACACGTATGACGATCGCGAGTTTGGCGTCATTATAATTATTTTAAGAGTTTCCGTAAGCGAACGTCGACATTTAAAAATTTTAATTGTCAAAAATTTATTATTTTTGTATTTTAGTGTGAACGAAAACTTTGCAAATATTTATTTATAACGTTTCGCGAGTCAACGTTTGATTTCGCGTTCGTTAATTGTTTTGAGCATCGTAAAAATCTACGACGCACCTCGTTAATATTTTCTTGGCCGTAAATCATTATTTTGAACCTTGTCACTTTTGTTCCTTGTCCGTGACCAAAACTCACGTTTATAACTCACTTTTATTTTAAAACCTTGTACAAATTTCATTCAAATTAAACATTTTACTTATGATTTTTACAAATAATAAAAAGAAAAAAAAATGAAATGTGCATGCTTGTAGCCTATAGCCGACGCCTAGGGCACCTCCCACACTCAAGATCTTTTTTGTCCCAAGGCCTCATCATTATATGTTACTTCCAAAGTTCAAGACCTAGTCATTTCATACACACACACAAGTAAACTAGTTTCAAGTCGTTCTCTCTCCCTTTGTCTTCTTTGTTTCAGCCGAGCACCCAAACACACACACTCTCACCATTTTGTGTTTTGATCTTGATAATATACTCAAATATCCTCCACATTATGACCTAAATCCAAAAAGGAACCAAGTTTGAGTTGCTTTTCTTTCCCCCTCTTCTCTTTTGGTTCCGTCGAATACCCAAACAAACACACCTTTAGTGTTGTTGATTTTCTAGCAACTAAATATAATTTAGGGTGATATAAAACCATCATCCATGAACTAAAAACACGCATGCAACAAGGTTTCGAATAAGGTTGAGTTTTATGGAAACAATGGGGTGTTCGGTTTGGTAGTGGGGTTCGAACCAAGGAAGGGACATACAAGGGGTGTGTTTGATTGATTAATAGCCATTTGGATAATTGATTAAGAGATTTAAAAATACTTTGGAGGGAGATTTGGTCTTAAAAGGGGCGGTTTGGTTTGCTTGCCGTGGGTTCAAACCCAGCAAGGGCACAAGGGTGTGTCATGCTTACTTAACTATTAACTAGAGTTGATTTGGTAATACTTGGAATTTATTTGGTTTGGTTCTGGTTTGGGTTTGGTGTCGAGGTCACGGCCAAAAGAGGAACAAGGAACACATCGAGTCCGATCTACTTTTTCTTTAGCTCATTGAGTCTTTGTGAGCCTCCTTTTACTCTTATTTCGACTATTTCGTTTGTTTGATTTGATTATGTTTACATTCATGTGATGAATCGGGGAAAACTTGCGAGAATAGATTAGAAAATGTTGTCGATTGATTGAGTGGATTAGATTATAAGTATATGTCATTATAAACATGATTAGTTGATTGAAATGCTTAAAAATGGATTTTTAAAGTGTTTTGCAACATATAAATATGAGCAGAAAGTTTGGCACGCCAAACGAGGTTCGAGATTTCATAAAATCTGATTTAGAATATGATAAAGCTTTCCGAGACGATCATTTCGATATAAGGTAGAGCTTCTAACTCTGAATAACAAAAAATTTATGGCGAAAACGAGATATATATTTTAAACGTAAAAACTCAGCACTAGTAAATAAATGCGCTTGCTGTCAGGATTTGAAAAGCTCAATTCGGGCACTTTCGAGTCCGTTTCAGCCTTCCGGCGAAACACGAAAGTTGCTCGAATGATGTTTTACTATTGCGCGAGGCTCGCAAATCTTAAAATTTAGTAATAACGGGTCAAAACCCAGGGTCAAAGTCTGTCTTTTATTTAAAATAGTCAAAGTTCCAGCAGAATTGAAAAAGGACATTTTGGTCATTTTCCGTCGAGATCTGGGTCTCGGCTAAATCTAAAAAGTTGTCCGGAATATCGTTTTATATAAAATCTCTTTTTACTTCGAGTCGTGAAAACGTGATTTGATGGGTCGGTTAGAGCGGGTCAGACTTAGTCATATATATATATATATATATATATATACACACACACATATATAAAGAAGTGATCAAGTGAGAAGAAAAACAAAAATAAGAAGGAATTCTAACCACACAATTTAAAAAGGAGAGAATTTCAAGGGGAGATGCATCCCCTTTTGTAGGTGAATTTGAAATTTGTGATTGTGATTTCTTCTTATCATTCTCATTTTAACTATTATTCTCATTTGATCCTTACTCTCTCTCTCTCTCTCTCTCTCTATATATATATATATATATATATATATATATATATATATATGTGTGTAAGCCAAACGTAACAATAACTTGACAAATATATGTCAAAAGAGTTAAAATGATAGTAAAGTAATATCGGAAAGATATTTAGAGAACAACAAGTATTTTACGACCATTAGTCGGGTCTAAAAATGTAAAGTCAAATAAAGTCAACCGTTGACTTTTGAAAGTCAACAAGTTAATACTAAACCTGTCGGTTGTGTATATAAAAATAGTAAACACTATTATTTTTTTTACGAGTATAATAATTTAAATGCAAGGACTTTTATAAACGGATGTATTTATAAAAATAGTAACCTTTTTGTGAACATACGGGATATAATCCCGATACGAGTAATTAACGACCACCTTGAACGTCGAGGATTCGACGAGACGAATTAATATTATTATAAATATAATTGGATAACAAGACTTACTGAAAATGGTAACTTTCCAAAAATGGCAACTCACTAAAAATAGAAAGTTTCCTAAAATAGAAAGTTTTCGACTAAACTATAAAGGAGCAATCGTAACCTAACATTGTGGGGTTTTTAGGATCTAAGGCGCAAGTGGGGTTTCCTCATCACATGTATGAATATGTATATTATATATATGATTTCGATATGCGAGGTACGCATCGTCGATCATACTTTTTGGTATAGTAATCGAGCGACTCTGATTCTTGGTCGTGATCTTGTTAGTGGATTTTCATGCTCGACTTAGTACATAATCGTCGGCTATCGAGCAAGGTGAGTTCATAGCCTCGCTTTTAAAGTTTTCAATGTTTTAAACTCCACGAGGGGATATATTGCTTGTTTTGTGAAATTGAACGCAAACTATTTCGATACTTAAATATGATTTCATTCACTATTGAGTATATGCCTTTTACTGTGTATCAGTTAGTTGCCTACTTTGTGTTGGTGAACGCTAATGCATTAAATAGATTTATTGGGTTTGACAACCCTATCCGGGGTTTGAATCCGTTGGGACCACCCTGTCAAACAGACATTTTGTGATTAGTATTAGGGAAGTGGCATACTTTCTTATCTTGATTTCGTCCTACGGGATAAACGTGTTAAGTTTCGGTGCACGGGCTCTTTAGTTGGAAATCATTATTTTTATAACTTGCTTACTCACAAAGCAATGTTATTGATGTTTGGTGGAACCCAAATTATGCGTTCTAACTGTTATGTGTAAACTCTATGAATTTACTCAACGTTTTGTTGACCCTTTTAAGCATATATCTCAGGTATTGTTGTTGATTGCTTGGATGGGACGGAACGCGAATATCAAAGACGGTGCTTCGGTGAATAAATGTCATAATATAAACTTAATGTTTTAGATCTTAAGTCGTGTTGAGACTATTAGAAATAAATTTCTGTATAAATATTGGGACCAATGTAACTCTGATATTTTAATAAATGGAAATTGTGTTTTATAAACGTATCATTAAACGTTTGTTGGGACTTGTGTGTATGTATTATGAAGTAGCACCCCAATTGTTGTACTCCGCTGCGTATCGCATTTTGGAGGTGTTACAGAATGGTACCAGAGCACGAGTTGTAGTGAACTAAGTCGTTTTACAAAACTTGGACTACAACTGTTTTTGGAAAAGTTTCACGAGTCTTTCACCGTTGTTCGATATCGGCGCGCGCAATCGTTCTCGATCCTTAGAAGCCTTATGTGGTATGTATAAGATTGCATATTATGTGCGTAACAAGTAGGATACACTTGGTATAATAATAATGAATATATATATATACGGCATCCGTTCTATGATGTGCGGTTATATATATGCGTAACTCGGTGTTCGCATCTCGCGAAAAATTTAATTCTTATGCATCTGATGCAACGTTATAAAACCATCCTGATATGTGATGAGTATGAATTTTTATATATGACTAAAATATGGTTACTAATATAAGTATTTCTTTTCTTTTGTAGTATCATGGGCGAACCGTTGTCACCCGATCGCGTATTTAATTTTCCTTTGGACGAGCCACACCCTGCATACGCTTTCTTTGCACATGCATCATTACCTGAGTATGTTGGGGATCCAAACAACAACAACGGGTGGCTGGCAGCAGATGATTACTTACTAGGAGAGCTTGAGGCTATGGTGGACGAGCAAATGGTCATTCCTGAGGATGATGAGATTGCCGAGCAGATGATTGTGCCAGCCATTAAGGAGGACACTGAGCCAGTAGTAGAGGCGAAGGAGGAACAGGTGATCACTCCCGTAGCTGATATAGTAGAGGGGCAGATGGATGCTCCCATGATGGATATGGAGGAAAACTTGATCGCATTATTTGGCGAGGGTGATGAGTTTGATGATGATGACCTCGAGGATGATGCCCCCAATGGATTCGAGGAAGAGGAGGTATGGGAGGTGAACGGAGATTCGTTGATGGCTCCTGTCACACCACCTCCTATGCTGTTTGTGCCCTCGCCTAGTATCTACGAGGTAGGAGGTCCGTCTACTGCAGTTACTGAGGGGCCATCTTTCCCTCACTCAACCCTGGGATTTCCTATACCTCCATGTGTAGTCGAGGATTTGAGTACCCGCCTGGGTAACCTAAAGTATGGACATGGGCAGTTAGTGCAGAGGGTTAACCAAGTGAGCGACGCAGAGGTGGCAGTTGGTGCTACGATTGGGGAGATAGGCCTGAGAGTCTATGCTGTTGAGGGGCAGATGTAGGTGATGGCGACCCAGGTGGTTCAGACTGTGGATAGAGTAGAGCAGATTGATGCTCATGTCGAGTTGGGTCAGCAGACTTCTACCCAGAGTGATGAGACGATTGCTGAGTTGACACTACAGATGCAAGCCTCACGAATAGATGTGCAGCAGAGAGACACGCAGATCCAGCAGTTGCAGACTACTGTTGCCGAGATGAGCAGCAGGGAGAGCACATTGATGCGATGTATTCTGGGATTAGAAAAGAGGATTAGAGCTTTGGAGAAAAGACCACCCGAACCTCAGTAGTCATATTAGCATTTTATTTTGATTTTTGATTTTTATTATGACCATTGCATAGCCACTAAACTGCTAGTGTCAGTTAATAAGGTCATGCTGCCAGGTGTATTTTGTTTTTGTAACACCACAGCTATTCGGATATGTTAGGATTCATGTACTAGAAACTTAGAATCATCCTGATTGGATGTATCGGTCTTCGAACAGACGACTTTGTAACTTTGGGGGAAATTTTGGTTGTACGTGTACTACCCCCATTAACGTTATTGTTATGATTATTATTATGGTCATGGAGCCATGATTTATCATTGATTGTGAGTGGTATGGTTGTGAATGTTAGTGCTTAGAGTAACTCTATTATTAGAACGACCTAAACCCGAGTGTGAAACGATGCCGGTTGGTGGATCTTTCGTACATGTATGACACTATCTTGCATTATCCACGTATGGGTAATATTTTGAAACTTGTCATGACCATTGACCAAACTATATTTATGATGTTTAGTGAATTAGAAATTTTAAAAACTATGATTTGTAATAACGAATTTGTGTGTTGAACAAGTGTCGTTGCGTGAATCCTATTGACTATGTTGTATAAACAAGTTGTGCAAACAATGGAAAACGATGTTTTCCAAATTTCATAAACTGACCCTGTGGTGTCAAACAAATCCTTTTTGAAAAAAAAAACATATATATAATACATAAATATATAACACCTTCTTTATGTAATGATTAGAAATAAATTTTCTTTAATAAGAACGAAAGGTGGTACTATCTTTTCTCTTTTTTCTTTTGAAATAACCTGACTTTTACTCTCTGAAAATTTTCTTAAAAATTAATTTACGTGTGTAGCGTATGGAAAAGAAACGTTTTGACGAGGAAGGACATGATGTCGTTTGGTCCTCAATTATGCATAACTTGATCAACAATGCATAATTTAGGAAGAACCACGCTATGTCGTATAAATCGTCACCATTGAAACGCTTGATAATTAAGAAAAAGTTTGGGTCAAGTTTCCGGAAGGAGCAAAATACTTTCACCTTAATACAGATGTACATGCAAGTAACCCTACTCCATTTGACGGCATGGAGAGAGTCACATGCGAGTCATTAAGGCCGAGTCGTTTCGAAGCGGAAATACCTAGGGTATTGTTCGAAACAAGTGTATCTAAAAAGGAGTGATGTTTAGTTTGTAGTATTAGGAGCGGCAATTGTTATGAAGACGCGTCAAGACCAAATATAGTCGGTGTGCTAATAAGTGATGATAGATTTGAGCTATAAAGGGTGTAAACCTGATACCGACACTAAGAAGGGATCTCCTTGGAGATGTCAAGATTCCTAAGGTGGGTGGAAGCTGAGATGATTAGTTCCGAGGATTGGAGATGAGAATTGTAGAAGATTTCTCCTACATAAGATGTGCGTTGCCTTTAATATATCAACCGATGGCCGTGAAGAAGACTTCTTTCCCTGAAACGGAATATGGAGGTAGAATAGTTGTAAGCATACCTTAATCGTCAAGGGCGTACTTGAGGCACTATACGATGCTTAACCTACGGTTAAGTATAGTGGCCCTTACTCCGCGACGTATCGGCTTTGGTGCGAACAACAAAGCGAAAAGATTGGAGACCCTAGCGGAATGGTGACATCCGTTTCCATTCTGGGAGAAACAATCGAAGTAGCTAACGCCTTAAGTTAAACGGTATGGAGTTAGGAGGGTGAGTATTTCAAATTAATGATTTGATTCATCGATGATGCTACGCGAAGAGATGGGACCAAGCCAACGATGCTAGTCGCCATGAAGAAACGTCGAAAATTTTGATTTTCATCGAACGAGCAATGAGTATCTAGCCCATGATGCTCCATTGTTCTCTTGATTGTTTTCAAATTGTCTTTGACAATATGTGCTATAGCGGGATCATTGTCGTTAAATAATGTGTTCTATGTGCCTTATGTGATATGTGCTCTTAAATGGTAGTGAGCGTATTGGTCACTCTCATTTTTGCCAAGATATGGCTTAGGTTGTGAGGAAATGAGTGTAACCACCCAAGTGAGAATTTAGGACATGATAAGATGGGTGGTCATCACCAAAAGTCTCGTTGACGATTGTGGCTTGAAATACCCATGAGAGTAAGTGTAGACTAATTAGAATTAGCCGTGTTTATGTTGGAATCATCGTCGAGGTGGCTTGTCTTTGTCCCAAGCTCGGTACGATGAGGAAAATGTGACCGGAGGAGTATAATTACCTGATGTAGACAAAGGTTGAGTTGAGAAGAACGTAAGCCATGTGGACCATTGTCGATTGTGGCATGTCAGCCCACAAGCGTGACCGTGGTTGGCTAAGACCCCGACTGTGAGTTAGTCGAGATCACTACCCAAAAGGCTTGGCCATCCTGCGAGCCGGGTGTAGTGAGCAGTCTAGCCGGTTGGATGTGAACCCACACGATAAGCATGAAATTGCTAAGTGTGATGGTAAACTAGGTAGAATTGTAGGATCATTTTAAATTGACCGATAGGTGATTCTGTGCTCATATGCTTATGTGATTATGTGCAAAGGCATTATATTAAGTTGATGGAGACGCATGTACTCCGAATTATTTCTCGCAACCGGTAGTGCATTGTTAAATGAGACCGGAACGGCAATGTTCGTTCTACCTTTGGATAATAATGAGTAATTTCATTGGATAATTATATGAATACATATCGGTTTTAACTATTAGCGTCTATCTTGGTTTTTGTGAACTACGTAAATTTTAATCTTGTGTTTGATAATCGAGATGCATTTGGTTTTGTTGTTTTGTGATCACCAACTAAGTTTGGATCGATCATTATTCTAGGAAACTTCTCGGGAGAACGACGTAATTATTATTTTTGCCGAATCTATGATACGACGTATATTCTCTTATGAAGAGCGCGACTATAAGAGTTAGAAAGACGTGATTTGATTTTGTCGAATGCATTTTCGCAATTTTTTTTCTGCCTCTTGTGATAAGTGTCTTTACGATCGTATTTATATTTTATGGTGTAACTACTACTTGTTTCGATTGACTTTCCATCCGGAATAGCCGAAACGAGTGGAAACTATATCATTTGATTACTTACGAATGCACGAACTCGCATAATAATGAGAACTTATCATGCCCTGAACGAACAAAAAGGCGAGTACGAAAAGACGAGCGCCGAGGACGGCACCCTTTTAAGGTGGGTGGAATGTAACAACCCGAGTTGCACGACACGTATGACGATCGCGAGTTCGGCGTCATTATAATTATTTTACGAGTTTCCGTAAGCGAACGTCGACATTTAAAAATTTTAATTGTCAAAAATTTATTATTTTTGTATTTTAGTATGAACGGAAACTTTGCAAATATTTATTTATAACGTTTCGCGAGTCAACGTTTGATTTCGCGTTCGTTAATTGTTTTGAGCATCGTAAAAATCTACGACGCACCTCGTTGATATTTTCTTGGCCGTAAATCATTATTTTGAACCTTGTCACTTTCGTTCCTTGTCCGTGACCAAAACTCGCGTTTATAACTCACTTTTTTTTAAAACCTTGTATAAATTTCATTCAAATTAAACATTCTACTTAAGATTTTTACAAGTAATAAAAAGAAAAAAAAATATGAAATGTGCATGCTTGTAGCCTATAACCGACGCCTAGGGCACCTCCCACACTCAAGATCTTTGTTGTCCCAAGGCCTAATCATTATATGTTACTTCCAACGTTCAAGACCTAGTCATTTCACACACACACACAAGTAAACTAGTTTCAAGTTGTTCTCTCTCCCTTTGTCTTCTTTGTTTCGACCGAGTACCCAAACACACACACTCTCACCATTTTGTGTTTTGATCTTGATAACACACTCAAATATCCTCCACATGATGACCTAAATCCAAAAAGGAACCAAGTTTGAGTTGTTTTTCTTTCCCCCTCTTCTCTTTTGGTTTCGCCGAATACCCAAACAAACACACCTTTGGTGTTGTTGATTTTCTAGCAACTAAATATAATTTGGGGTGATATAAAACCATCATCCATGAACTAAAAACACACATGCAACAAGGTTTCGAATAAGGTTGAGTTTTATGGAAACAATGGGGTGTTCGGTTTGGTAGTGGGGTTCGAACCAAGGAAAGGACACACAAGGGGTGTGTTTGATTGATTAATAGCCATTTGGATCATTGATTAAGAGATTTAAAAATACTTTGGAGGGAGATTTGGTCTTAAAAGGGGCGGTTTGGTTTGCTTGCCGTGGGTTCAAACCGAGCAAGGGCACAAGGGTGTGTCATGCTTACTTAACTATTAACTAGAGTTGATTTGGTAATACTTGGAATTTATTTTGTTTGGGTTTGGTGTCGAGGTCACGGCCAAAACAGGAACAAGGAACACATCAAGTCTGATCTACTTTTTCTTTAGCTCATTGAGCCTTTGTGAGTCTCCTTTTACTCTTATTTCGACTATTTCGTTTGTTTGATTTGATTATGTTTACATGCATGTGATGAGTCGGGGAAAACTTGCGAGAATAGATTAGAAATTGTTGTCGATTGATTGAGTGGATTAGATTATAAGTATATGTCATTATAAACATGTACTAGTTGATTGAAATGCTTAAAAATGGATTTTTAAAGTGTTTTGCAACATATAAATATGAGCAGAAAGTTTGGCACGCCAAACGAGGTCCGAGATTTCATAAAATCTGATTTTTGACTTTAGAATATGATAAAGCTTTCCGAGACGATCGTTTCGATATAAGGTATAGCTTCTAACTCTTAATAACGAAAAAGTTATGGCGAAAACGAGATATATATTTTAAACGTAAAAACTCAGCACTAGTAAATAAATGCGCTTGCTGTCAGGATTTGAAAAGCTCGATTCGGGCACTTTTCAGTCCGTTTCAGCCTTCCGGCGAAACACGAAAGTTGCTCAAAATGATGTTTTACTTATTTGACACAATTTTATAGATCAAGATTGTGCATATATGTTATACTTGTTTTGATTATAGATTGGTTTGGTTGTCACGGTCACGAATTATAGTTCTATCACATATATGTTTTTATTTAATTTTATTTTATCAACTAGTTTTTCAATTATTTTAACGTGACATAATTTGATATATTAGTTTTTTTTTTGTTTCTTTGTATTTGTTTTAGGAGGATGGCTCAATCATACGAATGACGACGTGTGATGACGATGATCAATGGATGGACTTGTGCTATAGATGGCGTGCACTACTATTCTCGAAGCTGTGCATATACATTCTCGCAGCGCTCATGCATGTTCTTCGAAGAGTGCATACATGTTTTTGAATCTATTGCACAATATATATTTGTATTTGAATTGTATTTCATTTGATATAAAATTTTGTGTATTGTATTTATGTTTTTGCTTTGCTAAAAATTTAAAAATTACATGTATATGTTTATGTTTTTTGTTATAAATTTTCAAAGATAATCTACACTAAAAACATGAACTTTCAGGGCTAAACAATTGTACACAAGAAACGTATATAAAATTATATTAAAAAAACATATATGCAACTTTTTTTGACCAAAACTTGTATCTTGGGAAAAAAAATTAAACTACCAATTTATTTTTTTAAAATCCGAAAATTGAGGGAATTTAAAAAACGCTTTTTTTTAAATAAAAAAATCAAAAGTGAAGCCAAAATGTGTTTTTCCTATTATACCCTTTTGATTTTAGATAAATATTTAATATAACTAAATTTTTATTGGTTTAGAGTGGTTCTGTAAGTTCTGTACAAAAAAGTGGTTCTGCATTGAAAGTGCCCCTATATATATATATATACCCTTATTAATATAGAAAAGTAATTAATAATATTTTTGATTTTCATTTAATGAGCTTGATGTGATCTTATTAAAAGTAGTAGATCTAAGGGTCTAAAATACTTTTCACTTTAATAATTTTAAGAAGTTACACTACTTTAACTAAAATATATATATATATATATATATATATATATAGTAAATATAATATATATAATAATATAAAATATATATATATATATATATATATATATATATACTAGTTACGTAACCCGCCCGACGGGCGGGTTCATTTTAGGTTTTTTTAAGTTTAAGTGTGCAACGGTTGGTTTTTTTTAACACAACATGATGGTTTTTTTTAAGTTTTAGACGGTTTGAGAGTAATTTTTTGTTGTTCTGCTGAAATCCAAATGAACTGTTTACTAAGTGGATAACCCGCTTGAAGCGTGTAACTGTTAGATTTTTAACACAACGTGATGGTTTTAAAAAAAAATAGACGGTGTGAGAGTATTTGTTGATTTGTTGAAATCCATATGAACTGTTAACTAATGGGACGGGAAATGGGTTAGTTTATGTATTGTACTTACCGTGTTAAACAATTGAACATATAAAAATCAAAATAATAAACATCAATGCATGTTGGTTTTCAACTTTGTTGTTATTTATTAGGCTAATGATGTTTTGATTGATAATAAAGTTAATAAGCAATGTGGATTTCGTGAACACATAAGAGTAAATTAATTATGTAAGTAAAAAATGTTTATTTAGTGCATAGGCGTATCATAATAAATAATGCTTATTAGTCACACACACTCAACTTATTATGTACCTTAATGGATGGATCCGACAGCAAGTCAAACGTTAGTTAAGAGTTCATACATTGCATGGTCTTTATATCACAAAATTTCCAGCAACAACATAATCATTGTTTGCATGATTTATTGTCACAATTTCAAACATAAAGGGAATGACAAGTATTCCATCTCCTCGCCACTTCAACTACCATTATAACTTTCTAGTTTAGAAGTTTTAAATGTCAATGTACATTAATAAACATAGAAATGTTATACAATAAGTTAACATTATTGCATCTCGTTGTTTCCTATACTCTATACTCTCGATATCCTTTTACTTTATATTTCTTTCATTATTCCAATACACTTTACTGATGGAGTTTTTGAATTTACAAAATTTAATTCAAAGTATACGCGGGAGATGACACAATACCTCATTGGTCTATGAGATGCAACAGCTTGTTGTAAAGCAACATCAACTCTACATCCTTTTAAATGAATCGAGTCATATATCTGACAGATAAACTTTGAGAGGCCCTCTTCGTCATCATCGCCCCATATTAGTGTTCCTTGATTTTACCACGAGTACCTCTTTGAGTCATGTTTTCCCAATCGTTGTTATGACTTGTAGTTGTGGTCCCACAATCTTCTTCTTCTTCTACTTCCTCCAATTCGATCTCAAATTTGACATTTTCAAGCTCACTAAAATCGCAGGATCCATGGAATGATGTTAACTTAGTTTCATGTTCTGGTTGCGTTGAAGGGCATATCACTGCTTTTGCACCCGAGTCTAGAAATGCCTTTATCAGAGCGGGAAATGGCCTGTATAACCGCTGTATATAATAATTATGTCCTTCCAAGCACCAAGCTGTATATTTCCATCATTATTTAATAAATTGATTGATTGCGTCTTTTTTCCTAAATATTGATCAACGTCCTTTATATTCTATTAGCTTAAATATGTCAAAATGGGCCGAGAGCGCAACTTGGGTAAGAGAGATCAAAAGGGATAGTTATTGGAATGGGCCAGTTTAGGGTGATCTGCAACACTTTTTCTCCTAGATGATATAAATAGTGTAAATGAGATGCTAAGTATAATTCTAGAGCATACCATTCAACGAACATCGGCAGGAGCCAAGTGCGTAAAAGGAATTGTCCTACGAAACATGTAAGCCCCAATTTCTTGATCGTCGTCATTGACCTTCATCAACCATTAAGCACATCTTTATATTACCACTTTCCAGTTAAACAATATAAGAAGAGATAATACATGTTTTAGTTCATTTAGGGTTATGTTAAGTCAATAACTAATCGAAAACAGGTCAAAAGGGTCAAGCGAATTAAGTAAACCTCCCGGAAATATTATTGTTATATTTTGTAGTCATATATGACACTAAGCTGGTGAAAAATATTAAAATGGATAAAACAATTTTTTTTGGATTAGCCTAACTCCCACGTGACCCGTATTGACCCAATCTATTTTGACCGTTTCCAAACCTGCCCGTTTTGCTCCATTACTAAGGAGCATACCTGAGTTTAAGATATAAGACATGGTTTAAGATATAAGACAACGTTAAGAGGAGTTTCAAGCATTAAAATGGCAGAGAATTCATTGTACCTTGTCCTCTACTGGAGCCGCAAGCACCTCATCAACATCTTGTCTTGCTTTATGTCTCATCTCTTCATTGTTTGCATATGCTTATATTGAAACAGTGAGCAACAGACAACATAACATCTACCATCAGTTGTATCAGTAAAGGAAAAAAAGATACATTGTGATGTAAGGCAAAAGGGTAGTTTTTTTACAAAATATGATTAAGCATCAACTACAGAAGCTACACATCATATATCCCTAAGCTGATAGGATCAGTTAACTTGGGTAAAGGCTTTATATTAAGGTATCATTCAACCACAAAATCTTACAGGAACATACATAGCATAGATAAGTATCGTGCACATAAGGTTTACGTATTAATTATTTTTTTTAAATAAAATATACCTGAAACCG
This sequence comes from Tanacetum coccineum, assembly GCA_026074375.1. Taxonomy (NCBI): domain Eukaryota; kingdom Viridiplantae; phylum Streptophyta; class Magnoliopsida; order Asterales; family Asteraceae; genus Tanacetum; species Tanacetum coccineum. The sequence goes on along the minus strand of BQNB010031872.1, from coordinate 5,650 downwards.
GGCTAAGGAGTTATTAAGATAAGTCCATTGATCGATCTTATCTACTTGTACGGTCATGATATCTAAGTGACTTGATTTTACTTGCACTCATTCCTAAAAATTTACCAAAAACAGTTAGATGACTGACCACTATCTTTTTATATAAAACTGGTTTGACCACCTGCCAAAGAAAGATACTCGTATAAGGCTATATGCACCAATAGGGGAAACCTTTTAGTACAGACAACTTGTTACCTTTATGTAACTTTATTAGCGTCATCTGTTGTTTGGCTTAAATATTCCTTAAGCTATAAAATTAGGTCCTCCATCTCCTTGAGTATACACATAACAGTCTAATTATTAACTATAATCAATAACAAAGCCACTTATATTATATCTTATTATTATTACAACTTACAACTTCTTTAACGTGCATGACCTTGACGATAAACCCAAGTGGTGGCTAGAGGCATACCTGATTAGCGAAATTTATGTGGAGGCTTTCCCAAGTGGCATTCAGATATAAACACCATGCGTCAATTGGGTGGCTGCTAATTTCTTATTTTCGAATTACTCGCACCACTTACAACTATTCATACACAAGATACACGACCGCCAACAGGACACAACTCTTATACACGTGCAACAACAACCCTCATACACGTTAATGAAAATAACCCATCCGACGGTACATGTACATAGTGAAGGCTTATTTGAAAATAATGATAATAAACGTTAGAAAAACATTATTAACAACACCAAAGATTATTGGAGGATAGCTTTGAAGTTAAGAGGAGATAGGCTTACTTCACTAATCTGAGCAAGCTTATTTCTCAACTTTGTAATGAGCTTGGAGAATGCATACTCTGGTATGACAACTTCCAGTATACTTCTTGTAACCACTGGCACAACAATCCTAAAAGGAAAAAAACAGTTGGATATAGAATAGGTGTGCAACCCCTTCAAAAACTATGCTTGCGCGCTCTTCTTTCCAGACCGATCATGATCATATCAGCATAGCTTGTATCTACTTTGCTTGTCTAAACTTCTATTTCTTGTCAGGCTGTCATGTACGTAAATTGTCATATCCTAGTCAACAAATTGAGTCGTTTTGTTCATGAATTTAACATCCCCATTCAAATATCTTTTTTTTCTTATACAAAACTGCTTGACTTTCCAAACTCCAAAATAATTACATCTAGTTTTATAAAGAATAAATGATTTTTGTACAAAACATACAGAAAAACCACTAACATTAAGAAACTGCCAATGAAAGCCTACTCACCCGCTGGTTGTTTATGCTCTGCAGATTTGACCTGAGCTGAGGGATTGTCAACATACTATGGGAAGCCACCAGGAAATAAGTAATGACTGGAACTTGTATACTATGCAACACTATACTGAGCAGCGTGCATGATCCCTTGTTGTGCAGCCTCACCTTTCAAATTACTTGTAGCAGCTGCAATTGCTTTTTCAAGATCAGATGTAGTGATGTTTGCCATTGTTACAGTATGTTCGCATATCACGACCACCACCATTCTTTATACCTCAACGGTTAATCCTTGGCCTAAAAGACACATACAAAAAATATACAATAAGGAAATAAGTCAACATCAACAAAGGCTGGTCTTGCACAATAGACAGTCACGCCAAGAAACAAAACAATGAACTGTCGTGAGGTTCATACCCGAACACACGATTAGCAGAAGCAGCAGCTAATCTTCAATAACAACAGTAAGACAAATAGTACATAGACATATAATAACTCAATTCCATTCTAAGAGCCTGATTGAGTTTTTTTAAGTTACCAGAATGTTTTGCTCATAAAATATTCTTAAGCTGCTATCCATTGAAGGTCACAATATAAATGCTTATTTGTGGTGTAACCAGGTATCCATCAGATGAAATCGGGTCTGGTTCACATGTTATTCATGGTCACTTTCCTCGTATACTTCAATCTCTAATTTTACGGATTCTTAATCATCATCAATGCATCTGTTATGTATAGTTTATAAATTAATCGTTGTGAGTGAAAAGGTTCTACAATATTATTAAGTAAACTATATACTAAGACCAAAATTAATACTTTTGGTGTGTGGAAAGGATTTCTAAGAGCATGACTGAGTTTTTTTAAGTTACCTGAATGTTTTGCTCATAAAATATTCTTAAATTGCAATCCGTTGAAGGTCACAATATAAATGCTTATTTGTGGTGTAACCAGGTATCCATCAGATGAAATCGGGTCTGGTTCACATGTTGTTCATGGTCACTTTCCTCGTATACTTCAATCTCCAATTTTACGGATTCTTAATCATCATCAATGCATCTGTTATGTATAGTTTATAAATTAATCATTGTGAGTGAAAAGGTTACGCAATATTATTCAGTAACCTACATACTAAGACCAAAATTAATACTTTTGGTGTGTGGAAAGGATGTTTACGTAAATAAATAGACAGAATTAAAATTCAGTTCTTTCTATTTAGGTCTTGATTTGTGGAAGTATTGTCTACATGCATAACAAATCCGCAGAACATTACTATAAACCATGAATGTTTGGAAAGCTCATTTGTTGATTCATTTTAATTACGATTTGTGGACCATTCCTAGCTTGTGTTACTAATTTTAACCTGGTCCTGTTTTGACCCGTTACCACACCCACACATCATGCCCCTACCTTTGTGATCAGCTATGCATTTAAAATCCACAATGGTTAGTATGGTCGGAATAGAAGAGTAGCAGACACGTAAAAAGCATCATATGAGCATATGTTTGAGATACTAACCAGTAGTTCTAACTCCTCCCTAAAAATCTTCCCGTCCAATGTGAATATGTAGTCATCAAAACAATGGTTAGCATGGTCGGAATAGAAGAGTAGCAGACACGTAAAAAACATCATATGAGCAGATGTTTGATATAGCTAAGCCTGACTCAGAAGAAGTTTTTAACCTGACGGAAGAAAGCACATATTAGATACACTTAGTCCTAAATGAATATCCTTTGGATACAAATTTCCAATCACAGATTAAATACGGTAAAAACAAAACTCCTACAGTCCTACCTCTAAAGCTTTAGTATCATCCTAGGGATGTTCATTGCTACTACTATGTTCGGTGTGGTGAAGTGAAGAAAGCATGTCCCGGGAGAAGGAGCTTGACTCGATATTTAACATAGCAGCCTTACCAAGTCTTCCCCACTAACTAATCTCTACAACTTGCTCAAATGGAGGATAGGGTTTTGATGCCAAGCTTAAATCCACTGCACTCAATACCAATCACCACAATTAAAGATAAAGAAATAAAACATTCCACAACCATCATATATATGTGGACTTTAAATAGTTAGTATTCATATTTGACATATCATAATATTTTATGAAACATACTACACAATTAATATACTGATTTAAATATGTAATATATGTTCAAACCCTGCAGAGGAGCCAATGTTATAAAAATACTTTTTGAATTTGTTAGTAATTTAATTTACTAAATCAAATGCAGAAATTAGGACTAAACTTTATGGTACCTCTGCTTGTGGAGCATAACAAGGAGCGAAATCAGGTACCACATGAACTCGAGGTTGATCCTTTTCTTCCCAAACCTTTAACCTATCACCAATTACCATAGCCATTGACAGTATTACATACACTCACCTATGATTTATCACATAGTATTACCATAAGCATGTACCTCTGTTAGGTGTATATGGGATTTGTGTAAACCGAACCCATGAAGTATGGATTTTACTAAACCTATGTGAACGACATATCTCTTACACACACTCACTTCCCATTTTCTCTCTAAAAAAATAAAAAAAGTATACCTACTTAGCATCATCCTTGAACTTATCTGCGGACCTTTTACGCACCTGTGAAGTCGTTGAAGTATTCAAATACTGGTTCGTAACTGCAATACAGTAGATGCATGTTACAGATTAAACAATAACAAAACCTAAGCTAAAATTAAAATATAATTAAAACACTACCAAAAAAATCAAACCTTTATAGCACTAAATAATGTGAGTTATAACACATGAATGCAAGATGATAATTCAAGACAGTTGTGATGCTAAATACAAAAAAAACAATCCGAATATTAACATATGCTATAAAATATGATAACCAGCTCCTGATAATGATTGCGAGAGATAAAACAATATCAGCATGATGTTGATGACAAGGGATGTCAAAAGATCATATAGCTTCTGATTATAAATTCATGGACATGTCCTCATTCAAGCCTGAAAGAAAAAAAACTTAGGGTTATTAGGGTTTTTGATGAATAATAAATGAAGAATTGGTTTTTGAAGATACGTGATTTTACTAAAAGATATGATTAAGGAATCGATATGTATTTTAGATTACTTAAAAAGTATGAAATCGATATGTATAAATCCTGAAATTGCAGATGAAGAGCCTTTTAATGTTCTTTGTTGAATATCTATAAGGGAATGCAATTGTGTATCACAAATTGTTGGTTGCTCCACCGGTAGAGCACTTTAGTTTGTGAATGAGGTGACCCATGTTCGAACCTAGGCATGGAATATATTTTTTCAAAAAATCCGAAATTTAATGCCAAGAAACTGTCCATGTCATCATTGAGGTGGCGTCCAGTCACTAATTCATATTAATCCAGTCATACTTAGCCCCATATATATGTTATATATATATATATATATATATATATATATATATATAAACTAAACTAAACAGATGCCCTAATTTTTTCGAGAAGAGTTGCCGCACAGTTAGGGCATCTGTTTAGTATTTTTAGGGCATCTGTTTGAGTTTTCTGGGTTTTTCACCGAGATTAGGTTTTCTCACGATCTCATTCATGTGTATATTGAGAAATCTTGAGAAATCTTCGTTTGAGCAAATTGATTCATATTTTTTGACTTGATTCACAATTAAACATCATTTAATAGTGAATCGAATCTATAAATCACAAATTTGATTCATAAATCAATACTAAAATTGAGTTATGGTAATGATTCCTTAAATTTGTATAGAAGATTCAGTATTGTACTTATATCGCAAAATCGAGAGATTTTTTAACATTGATTCGAATTTTTTTTACACATTTTAGATTATAATCACATTGAAATGAGTTTTACACTTGAAAATCTTGAATCAAAGTTAAAAATCTATCATTTTTAAAAACCTTGAATCAAAGTTAAAAATATATATATGTATATAGATACATATATTTATATATATAGATACATGTATACATATATGTATATACATGTATACATATATATACATGTATAGATACATATATTTATATATATAGATACATATATATATATATATATATACATATATATACATATATATATACATATATATATATATATATATACACGTATGTATATATGGGAAAATATTAGCTACAATTTTGTGTAGCTAATTGGCTACAATTTTGTGCTATAATTGTGGTTCCTTAAGTTATTTTTGTAGGTCCATGATTCCTGTTTGCGAATCCCTGAGTAATTTCTTATGTATTTTTGGGAAGGATTGTAGCCAATTAGCTACACAAAATGTAGCCAAGCTATCCTCTATATTATATATATATAATAAAAAGACCATTAACATTTTATCCTAATATAAAAAATCACTTTTTATGTTTGAAATATTTATTTTTGCTAAATATCTATGTAATTTTTTTTA
>BQNB010031871.1:0-53615 GCA_026074375.1 Tanacetum coccineum | reverse complement strand
TTAAACTAAAAATGATAACGGGATCAAAACCCGAGCTTTAAAAACCTAAATTATCAAATTAAAACCTTACAAAAGCAAATTTAATTTTTAAAGGTTCTAAATGATAAAAAAAATTAAAAAGAATTATATTTTTTTGACTTCTATATTTTTTATTATGAATTAAAAACACTTTTAAACTAAAAAATGCATTAAAAATACTAAACTAATTAAGAAAATTCCGAAAAATTCAAGAAAAGTACTTTGCACAATTATAATCCTATGAAAAATAAACTTAGCCCAACAGCTTATTTGAATAAGCTAGAAATAAGCCGGAAATGGCTAATGCTTAAAGTGTAAAATGGGTATAAAAATAGTTGGGGGTGAAGAGTTATAACGAAAAAAGGACCCAGGGCGGAGGTTTGTGAGGCAGTGTGTGGGTTTTGTTATGTGTTGGTATGTGAAGGGGAGTGGGTCCACAGGTTCGACCATGTGAACCTTTTTTTTTTATAAAACAGTTTTTTTTTGTTTTCTTTTTAAAAAGTTATAAAACAAGCAAAAATGAAAAACTTTAAATAAGGAACTTTTTATAAATCTTAAAAATGAAAAACTTTAACAAATTAAATTTTTATAAATATTAAAAATAAGCTAATAATAAGCTAATTGCAATAACAGATTAGCTTTTTTAACTAAGTTAAATAAAAGCTAAATTGTTTAGCTTTTTTAAACACAATAAGCAAATAAAAAAGGCAAATAAGCTTAAAACAAATGAAGCCCTAAACCTAATAAGCAAATAGGATTAAAAATAAGCTGAAAGGGACTGAAAAGCACTAAGACAGAATGCATTAAAAATAGACAAGCAGGCTAACAAGCTACTTTCTAAGCTAAATTTAAGGGGCTTAACCTATAAGCTACCAGCTAAAACCCAAAAACAGAATAAGCTTATACTACTAACATCTAAAATAAGCAAGAATTGAGAATCTTGACTTACTAAATAAGATAGAAAGAGGCTTTTGAAAAGGACAGTATATACTAATTAAAATCAGTATGTACTGACTCTTGTTTTGATAAATTGCTACTTTTAGCCTACATTTTTAGCTAGTAAATGAGCTTATAAAACTAACATAAGCTCAAACATATCTAACCTATACTCTAATGAACTTGTTCAAGAATAATCATAAGCTAAAACACACTTAAACTTATCTAAATTTGAAAATAAAAAAAGCTAAGACTTTTAAAACTTGCATACTACCTGAACTACAAACTGAACTTAACAGATTTTTGGCAAACTTAAGACAACAAATGCAAACCTATACTAGTTTATTCTAATGCATTTTAAGACTTACATGAAGCATAAAAAAGATAACTAAAGTGCATTTTATAAAATCTAAGCTATAAGAAGTTTTAAATGAGCAACAACATCACAGTTTTAAACCATTTATGCAAAAGACCATGAAAATGAGTTTTAGACTTTAAAAACTTATAAAAGCTATTACTAAGACCTATTTTAAGCTAATCAAATTTGGTTTAAGAGCCAAAAGGTTGACTAGCAGTACTAACATCAGTTAGTGCTGCTATGCCAAACACTCCTTTAGATTTTAAAAAACTCATTTTAAGCTAACAAAACAGATTTTAAAGAGTGAAAGTTAAAACCAGATAAACATAATCCTATTTAAGGACATTTAAGCACTTTCTCAAAACTAATAAGCATTCAACAAGTAGCAATCTCAATAAGCAGTTTAAGCTAAATTCAAACAAATTATAGAGAAGTCTAAGACTAATGACATAAAAATAATAAGCAATCTATGTAAAGCAATAATAAGCAATATAAAACAGAAATAAGCAACAATAAGCAAGATTAACCAGATGCATAAATAAGCTAAAAAAATGGAAAATGGAACATACCAATGACCTTTGCTCAAAACAAGGTCCAAATGCTCAAAGGAGCTTATCAACAAGCTTTAGCTTGTTGAAAACAAGCTAGTGAAACCCATAACCCCTTCCAATATTAGCTTATCATCCATAAGCTATAAAACAGAATTTTAGTGTAAAAGAGCTTTAAAACAGGAAATAAAGTTTAAGCTTTTGAGAAAGCTTAAAAAGGTTTTGCAGGTGTAAAATGAACTTATGGAAAGCTTGTAAAGTGACTTTTAAAGTAAATAAGCTAAATGTGCATTAAGAACTTAAAAGACAGATTTGCATAACAACTTAAATTTCATTAAAACATAAAAAAGTTTACAAGACTTTTGAAAGTAAAAGACAATAAGTAAAATAAGCTAAAAATAAGCTATAAATAAATTTTACACTCCTCCTATATTACATAAAAAACTCCCTCTTACAATGAAAACCTAATCTATTTATATAAAAACTAAGGTGCAGGGTATGTTTCTTGTGTGAGTGATATCCAAACTTCAATCTAAGCCCTTTAATCCATCTTGTGCTTCTTCAATTTAATCCAAGCCCTTGAATTTGTCCCATCCAATAAGCTTCCATGGGATTGCCAAGGTGGAGTTGTCCTCTTCTGGGGTGGGGTTTGTAAAGTGGGGTTGAAGGTGAGAGTGATGGGTTTTTGGGGAAGAGGGATGAACAATGACAGGGGGGATTTGGCGGGTAATGGTTTTAATCGAGTTGGGACAACAGGGTTAGGATAAGGGTAACGGGGTTAAGGGTGTAGGGACTAATGGTGCAAAAGTTAGGGACTAGCTGTGTTAGTCCCTAAGGACTAACGGTGTAAAAACCCTAGGGACTAATGGTGTAATGGTTTTAACGGGGTTATGTGATTGGGCCTTAGTTAAATGGTTTGGGCCAGATTTGATTTAAAGGCATTTTGGGCTTGTTTATTTAATAAAAAGGGATTTGGGATTTTATATTAGCAAATGGGCTGATCCGGCCCATTAAGTGAGGTACGGGTTGGCCCATTTAAGATGCACACGTCTTTGGCTTCGACTTTGACTTTGACTTTGACTTTTTACGCTCTTTCCATTCTCATGCTCGGTTTTGTCGGTTTTGGCTTCGTTTCTGTCCTTTAGTGAATATCCGTTACCTGCACAGTATACAAAGCAAAACAAACATATATTTGGCATTTTATGTCCGTTTTTGATAATTTAGGATTATTTTTTATAGGTAAAAGGTATGTGTAATTAAGCACATACCAAAATCCCTCATACTAAACTATTGTCGTATCCTCATGCAATGCCATAAGTGAACACTTTAGAAAATCAAGAATCTCAATCCCCCTTGACTAACTACCTCGAAAAGTAGCTAAGTGTTCATCAAGGGGAATTAAAGAATCATTAGGATTTTTTGGCTATTTGTGGCTCTATTATTTGTGCTTCGTGTTTAATAGGAGGGGAAATAACTTCAATGGAAATTCAGAGGGTTACGGCGCTGACGATAATATGTAGAGACCGAGTATCACGGTGGGAGGTGTAGATCATTAAGGAAAGGGGAAAGAGGGGGGAGGAGGTAAGAGGGGTAAAAAGGTATTGTATTCGCAGGGGTGGGGGGGGGTAGAGAGGGGATGGGAGTGGGAAGAGATTTTTGATAGTGTGGTAGTTATAGGTCTAGAGAATTTATGGGCGTGGAGGGATATGTGTAAGGTCATCGGGGTAGAGAGATAGTATATGACGGTTGAAGCGGGCGTGTGAAGAAGGTTAGGGGTCAGAAGACGGTTAGGGTAGGACTGGGCAAGGGTAAGGCGCAAAAGGGTGGAACAAGAGGCAGGGAAGTTGTTTTCGTTGAGCACTAGCTATCAAATATACACTCACATCTCCATTCTCCCTTTTACATTTCCCTTTTGTTCTCTCTCCTTTATTCCTCTTTATTTTTCTTGCTCTTGTAACTCCCCCAAACCCACCCCCACCACACAAGAGGAAGGAATAGATTTTGAAGAATCCTTCGCTTTGGTTGCTAGAATGGAATCTATCAGGATATTTTTGGCATATGTTGCACATAAAACGTTCATCGTGTTTCAAATGGATGTGAAAACTGCTTTCTTGCATGGTACGTTAAAAGAAGACGTGTACGTGTGTCAACCTAAAGGTTTCATTGATGCTGATCATCCAAGCCATGTCTACAAGTTAAAGAAGGCTCTATATGGGTTAAAGTAAGCACCAAGGGCATGGTACGACGAATTGTCAAAGTTTCTCCTACAGAATCACTTCTTCAAAGGCACTATTGATCCAACGTTGTTTATAAGACGCTTCAACGACAACATCTTAGTGGTACAAGTCTATGTAGATGATATTATCTTTGGTTCTACAAACCCTAGGTATACCCAACTATTTGCTGAACTTATGAAAAGCCGTTTCAAAATGTCGATGATGGAGGAAATGACGTTTTTCCTTGGTTTACAAGTTAACCAATCCCCCCGTGGCATCTTCATGAACCAGTCCAACTACGTGTTAGAAATCCTTAAAAAATAGGGAATAGAAACTTGTGATCCTATTAGAACTCCAATGGAGATCAAAGAAAAGTTTGGCCTTGACAAGAATGGGACTCTAGTCGATGCAACGAAATATCGTAGCATGATTGGTACCATAATGTATCTTACGTCAAGCAGACCAGAAATTATACATGCTACTTGTTTATGTGCTCGGTACCAGGCTAATCCAATCGAGAATCACCTCAAAGAGGTTAAAAGGATCTTTCGCTATCTCTGAAGAACCGTCAATATGGGTCTCTGGTATACGAAGGACTCTGGTTTTGAACTAACCGGATTTTTAGATGTTGATTATGAGGGATGTAAAGACTCCTTCAAGAGTACTTCCAGTGGAACTTAATTCTTAGGCGAAAAGTTGGTGAGCTGGTCATCAAAAAAGCAAGACTGTACGGCGCTGTCAACCGCATAAGCAGAATATGTGTCTCTATCCGCTTGTTGTGCCCAAGTCATTTGGATGCGGACACAGTTAACAGATTATTGCTTTTATTTCAACAATATTCCTATCTATTGTGATTCAAAATCAGCCATAGCCATATTCTGCAACCCGGTCCAACACTCAAGAACCAAACACATCGTTGTCCGCTACCATTTCATAAAGGAGCACGTAGAAAAGGGTACGATTGTACTGTATTTTGTCAAGATTGATTACCAATTGGCCTACCTCTTTACCAAATCCCTTCTAGTGGATAGGTTTAATTATTTGGTTTGTCGCCTTGGTATTCCACAGGAGCTTGAACGTCTTGCAAAATCACAATAATTCTTTGTATATATTTATCAAAAAACAAAATATAAAATTATAAAACCTATAAAAGCAAAATACAAAATCAAAAAATTTCAAAAATACCAAAAATAATCTTCTCCGGCATGTCTCTCGACAATAGATAACATTTACGCACCTAGAAATGTTGATTAATATTGACACAGAGGTATAAATGAAGTTCGAGCGAGAGTTTCAAACGTTTTCAAAACATGTCTCTTCAAAATTTTCTCTACGACTTCTAACTAAATGTCAGCTTAGGACTCGCTCTCCAAAGAAAAGAAAATGTTCATTTATGTACATTTATCTTAAACAACGGGAAGTTCAAATCTTCTCGATCTTGAGCAATATCATACAAACATTCCAAGTTTGTGAATGCTCAAGAGAAGCATTAAGGAAATTATAATTAATAAAATAAATATAAAATCATTTTCCGGTTGAGCATAATTTTTTAAGATATTTTCAAAAAGAAATTTTAAATTCTTTCAAAATTATGTGCTCAACAAACTCCCACTCCAAGTTTTCACTCTAATCTATTATTGATGGGGAGTATAATAATAAGATTCATTCAGCATGCTCTCTTATTCTCCCAAGACTTAGTTAGACTTATGTGAATTACCGGACATTAACTTATTTTTAATTCACTAATATTTCAAAAATTGTCATCACATATGCAATTTTAGTGATTAAAAAGTGACCAATAAAGCTTAATATGGATACGATTTTCAATCTATAAGTGCGTTCCCAAACCTCGCATGTGCAAAAATCTTTCATAATATGATGCATATGTGTAGAGGGAGCTTTTTGGTGATATAGAAAACTCTCAATGTGTAACAAATAATTTCTCGAACAAGTTGATTGATTTTTTAATGGTTTTATGGCTTCTATAGAAATACCAAAGACCGACCAACTGTTGTTTCTTACGGTGTTATAAGGCAGTTAAGGTTAGGAATTTTGTTCCATGATCCAGCCAGAACCGAAGAGATTTACCCAAGGACACTCCATTAGATAGAATAGAAGTCCTTAGGTATGATTGAAAAAAGGAGTAAAGTGAGATTGAGAATAATGTTATCCAATGCATGAGTTATCACCAGAACAAACCCAACATGGTGATAATGAGGACGCGTCAGAATAACATTGAAGGGGTTGAAGAATGAAAAAGAAAAGTATGGATAAAGGGTGAAAAGAAAGAAGCCCTACACACAAACTTAGGCAAAAATCGGGTCAATGCATAATCTATCAGTAATCACAAAGATGATTATGATATTGAAGACAAGTCATCATGGACCCAGTGTGCAAAGCACAACCCATCCCAGCTACTCAGGCTTCTCTCAAAGGAAGTTCGTTTCATTTCTCACGTGGATCAACACGCTTCTATCGACTTTCTCACTCCAAGATCATAGATATTGAAAAGGTGGCAGTCCGCTCCAGCCTCCGATTACCAAATAACAAATGTGCACTTATAGAGTCTAGAGCCAACGAGATCAATCAAAAATCTCACTAGGACACAAATTTCAATATACAAAATATCCTACATCATTATACAATATTTGGTATCAAAGAGTCCTACGCATTATCCTTGCGATAATTGCCAGAACATTCAGAGTGATACTCTTTAGTATTCACAATGATGAATTGAAATCCTTCCAGAGTCAACACCAAACAGCTCTGCGGTAGGTGACTTGCGAGATTCTACATGAATCAATCTTGTGTCAACTAGATATCGATTTTGGTCCAGTATATGAATTGACGACTCAATCAGAAAGATAGTAACTATCTGATTCACTCTTATCGTGTTGTCTGCTTTAAGACGTTCCGATAATCAGAACAAGCAAGTACGGTGAATCTAATGCATCTGCGTTAGATGATCCAACACTTTGAGCTAGAAACCCTGTCAAGGAGATTCTTCTAAAACTAAATCTACCTGATCACAGGTACAATATCTTATACTGTAAAATGGTCCTCATGGAACTGGAGGTTAATGTAACCGAACTATGACAAATGACAAAGCCATATTCGTCTATATTTGTTGTTTATCACTAACTTAATTTTTTAGGTATAAGTGACGGCGTTACAACCTCATTCCAGCTGAGTCAAGATTCACCACCTCATGCTCAATCGACAAAGAAAAACACATGAAGAAAGCTCAAGTACATGTGTCAAAGTATTCCACAATCTCTGATGTACAAGTACTTCCTCAAAAGAACATTATTGACAAGATTGTCGGGCAATAACAAAGATATATCTTACAAGTGGATCAAGTACTACTCCTTCCATTATGTGGTACAAGTAATCATGTCAAATAAAATGTTGAGGAAGATTGTTAGCAAGCTTTCAAGACCTTAAGCATGAGGGTGAAGACACAAGATCGCAAGGCGGCATAAGATCAAGGATAAAGATTTAGAGATCTCAGCAGTCAAGATAAATCAAGGCCAAAGACCGCGATATAAGAATTTTGTCAAAAGAATATCAAGTTAAAGATCAAGATCCAAGATCACAAGCATGCAAAAGGATCTTCAAAAGAATTCCCAAGAACACAAGGCTCCAAGACTCAAGACGTCACAAGAAGTGATCCACAATTCAATAACCACCCCCTTAGGGGGAGATTGTTAGCCTTGTTTTTACGTAAGTGATGGTCATTATTATTCTCGAGCCTTTTATAGGAAAACGTAGTTTACGGGAATTCATTTAAGCTAATTGGGCCTAAGGTCGGGCTAAATCCTATTAGTAAGCTAGTCACGGCCCATTAAGGCCCAACATAAACCCTAAGAGGCCACGCCTCATTTCATGTATAAATACCCCTTCCTAGCTTGTTAGGGAGGGTGTTGCTTCTCATTTTCTCATAATAGAATTCACCACTTTTCTTTATTTTATTTCTCTCTATAAACCCTTTTTCTCTCTCTAAGATTTTTCTTATTTTATGTGTTTTGGTGATGAAATGATAACCTAACACCAAATGTTAATTCTATTTATAATGATAGCTACTTCATTACCTTTACGGATGATTATAGTTGTTATGATTATATGTATTTACTTAAACATAAACATGAAGTTTTTGAAACGTTTAAGGTGTTCAAGAATGAAGTAGGAAATCAAGTCGAAAAGACTATAAAGGCACTTCGATCAGATTGAGGAAGCGACTACATTAGTCAAGAGTTAAAGATTATCTCAAAGCTTGTGGAATTGTTCAACAGCTTACCCCTCCATATACACCACAACATAATGGGGTGTCTGAAAGGAGGAATAATTCTTTGTTAGACATGGTTCAATCTATGATGAATCTTACAACTCTGTCGTTATCCTTTTAGGATTATGCTCTAGAGACTGCTACACGCATTCTCTATATGGTTCCAACCAAGAAGGTTGATAAGACACCATATGAAGGGTGGTATGAAAAAGTTCCTAACTTTTCTTACTTAATGGTTTGGGGATGTGAGGCGCTAGTGAAGCGGGATACGCCTGACAAACTTCAACAAAGATCTGTTAAGTGTATCTTTATAGGATACCCAAAAGAAACAATGGGTTACTATTTCTACTTCCTACCTGAAAACAAAATAGCTGTTGCAAGGTATGTTGAGTTCTTGGAGAAAAATCTTATATCTCAAGAAGTCAGTGAGGGGCCGAAGAACTTAAAGAAATTCAAGATGGAGATACATCACCTTCTGAAAACACTAGCAAAATTCCTATGGAGGTTGAAGATTTCGAACCACCTCAAGAGGAAGTTGTTCCCATTCGTAGGTCCGCCAGGACACATCGAGCTCCTAATCGCTTATGTCTAAATGTAAAAGTGGAGGAGCATAGTTTGGGGGATCTTAATGAACCCACTAACTATAAAGCTACAATATTAGATCTGGAATATGATAAGTAGGTTGATGTTATGAATGCAAAAATGCAATCTATGAAAGATAATCAAGTCTGGTGCTTGGTTGATCTTTCTCCTAATTATAAGACTGTTGGAAGCAAATGGCTTTTTAAGAAAAAGACTGACATGGATGGCATTGTACACACCTATAAAGATCGTCTAGTAGCAAAGGGTTATACTCAAACCTACAGGGTTAATTATGAAGAAACGTTCTCACCCGTTGCTGACATTAGAGCTATTAGGCTTCTTATAGCCATAGCGGCGTTCTATGACTATGAGATATGGCAAATGCATGTCAAAACTGCCTTCTTAAAGGTTATCTTAATGAAGACATTTATATGGTGCAACCTGAAGGTTTTGTTGATCCTAATCATCCCAGGAAAGTATGAAAGCTTCAAAGATCCATTTATGGTCTTAAGCAAGCATCAAGAAGCTGGAATAAAAGATTTGATGAGGAAATCCAAAAGTTTAGATTTGCTCAAAATATTGATGAGCCATGTATATATCAAAAGGATAGCGGGAGTAATGTTACATTCCTCATATTATATGTCAATGACATAATCATTATGGGAAATCACATTCCAAGTTTACAAAGTGTAAAGTCATATCTTAGAAAGTGTTTCGCCATGAAAGATTTAGGGAGCGCAGCATTTATTCTTGGAATCAAGATCTACAGAGATAGATCAAAGCGATTAATTGGACTAAGTCAAAGTGCTTACATGGATAAAATCTTGAAAAGATTTAGAATGGATACTTCTAAGCACGGTTGTATCCCCATGCAAGAAAGACTTGACTTAAATAAAACACAAGGTGCTTCAACACCTGAAGAGGTGAAGCGTATGCAAAATTTTCCCTATGCTTCAGCAGTAGGATCCATTACGTATGCGGTTAGATGCACTAGACTTGATGTTGCGTTCGCGCAAAACATAACAAGCCATTTTTAACATAATCCAGGAAAACCACACTAGACTGCTATGAAAACCATTCTTAAGTATTTAAGAAATATTAAAGGCATAATCTTGGTTTATGGTGGAAATCCTAAAGCTGAACTTAGAGTTAATTGCTATTGCAATGCTGGATTTGAGACTAATAGAGATGACATTAAGTCTCAGACAGGATACGTCTCTATTTTGAACAGAGGCGCAGTAGACTGGAAAAGCTCCAAGCAAAGTACTACTGCAATGTCTGCTACATAAGCTGAATAACATAGCTGCTTTAGAAGCTGCAATGGAAGCTGTTTGGTTTAGGAAGTTTATTTTAGGGCTTGGTATAGTACCAATAATAAACAAAAAGATTAAGATGTTTTGCGATAATTTAGCCGCACTTTTTATTGCTAATAAACCGGGGGTTCAGAGGGGTGCCAGACATTATCATAGAAGATACCATTATATTCGCGAATGTATTGAATTGGGCAAAATTAATCTTCTTAAAGTTCACACAGATGACAATCTAGCATATCCTTTTACGAAGGCTTTACTAAAAGGAAAGCTTACTCAATTTGACTTTATAAGACCGATAACATTCTTGTTTGACTTAATATAATTAAGGATAACAACTAGGTTGCATATTTCACCCTAGATTATAACTGTTTTCGCAAATATTGCATCACATCAAACATTTTTAAAGTGCATACACACTACTTGCTTACTTGCTTACATTACGTGCTTACATGACATACATATATAATATATATGCCTACATTTCCTTTTGCGTATATTGTACATTTATTTATATAAGAGTTAATTATATAAATACTAGAACATTTCTTAAGACATTGTGAGTGATACAATGGCCTCATTTTACTTCTTAGACATTGTGGGTTGCACAATGGTCTCACTTCGTTCTCAGACATTGTAAGTTATACAATAGCCTCTAAAACTTTTTCATAACCTTATACAATATCGTTTTACACGAAACCCGTTACAATGTTGGTTTACATGGAATTATGTGTGAATCTAAGTATTACAAGTCTTGTATGGGCGGGACTTGTAATAGGAGGATTGATACGATGATTGCTATGTTAACTCGTTCATAAGACCTTTATCTTATTTATTTTAACCGTATACTCGTCAACTATTTTGAACTCCTTGTCGATTTCCCCTGATTGTTTTGCTCCCCGTCTCCGAAGGCGAGTTTTAATCACTCGTTCCATACTCATTAGACGCTCTCCGAATTCCTGAATTGAAAGCATTTTTCAAAAACTTTGTTCGAGATAAGTCAAAGTATTTGTTGCAATCCAGACCAAGAAAGTATATCTTTAGTAAATGTTGTTCTAGTAAATCAAGTCTTGAGAGAACTTTCTCTTGTAGATAATTGGGGGGACAGGCATTGTGCCAAAAACTTGTAAGAGTTTCTGAGAGAAACTTAAATAGTGACTTGATTTCTTAAGACTGTTGCATTCATCTACTTCTTTAAAAAGTTGTGTCATCTCTTGAATTTGAAGTTAAAAAAAGAACACGAAGAAACAGTGACATTCAGAAGAACACTTGAAGATATGTTTGCAAATTTGGTATTTGACATTTGAGAAGTAGTGGATGATACGGATCTTAAGTGTTATGAAGTGTTGATTGTATTGTGGTGTGAGAGAATGCAATTAACTTCCACGGGATTTTACAACTCTATGATTAAAACCGAGAAGAAGAAAGATTACTTGTCAGGATTTTACAAAATCAATAGAAAAACCGTGAAAGTAGAATTGATTTGAAGAAAAATTTGGTTAACCTAAAATTGACATGTTTCGCTTAAACTCTTGCATATTTCGCTTGGTTAAAACAATGCATGTTTCGCTTGTATGATCAAAACTTGTTTCGCTTGAAAAATCAAAACTGTATATTTCGCTTCAATTTCTATACATATTTCGCTTGAACAAAAACCTGCATATTTCGCTTGACTTGAAACTGCATATTTCGCTTGGCAGTTAAACTTGCATATTTCGCTTAAACATTCAACATATTTCGCTTCGTCTTAAACCTGCATATTTCGCTTGGCAGTTAAACTTGCATATTTCGCTTAAACATTCAACATATTTCGCTTCGTCTTAAACCTGCATATTTCGCTTCAACGTCTAACATATTTCGCTTAACATTATCAACATTTTTCGCTTCGACTTAAACCAGTAAGTTTCGCTTAACATTTAAACGTACATATTCCGCTTAAACTTTACACCTGCATATTTCGCTTGAATATCAAACGTACATATTCCGCTTGACCTGTGACATATTCCGCTCAGTGTCTTTTTCAAGTGTGGACCACTTTTACTAGAAAACAAGTAGTCATTTTCTTGTGAAGCAAAAATATTGGATCTATGTTCCCTTAATCTTGACCGGTTTGGGACCACAAAGATGATAAGTGAGACACAAATAAGCCGAAATAAGCTTGTAATAAGCTAAGAAATAAACTCGAAAATAAGCAACTAAAATTTGGAAAACTAAGAAACTAGATTAAAGATCAACTAAAAAGAGACGTGACCCTTGTAAATCTTTGAATTTTAACCCAAAACACCACATCGAGAAGGAAAAGAAGAAAAATAAGCCGAAGTTATTAAGCTTAAAAACAAACCACCTTGGAGCTTATCTAATTCATTAAATGACAACTAGATAAGGTGAAGAATCATGAAGAACAAAGAGAGAATAAGCTTTACAAACCAATAAGCTCCAAGCTTTTTGATCCGTGGGCTTATTAAGAAAAATAAGCCACGGTTTGCTTATCTAAACCATAAAAATCAAACACTAAACACCCATTGGCGAGTGATACCACATGTTATCCCACAATAATCCATACACAACAATAAGCAAACCCAAATAAGCTCTTTGATGAGCCGGATATAAGAAAAGAAGAAAAGAAAACTTCGAAGGTTAGATTAAGAGAGAGAATGTGGTGAGTTACAATGTGAACAAATGCAACCAACACCCTCTCCATGTGCGGAGAGGGTTTCTTTTATACCCAAGCCTTCTAGTAGGCGTATGGGCTTTTCTACTTGGGTCAGGCTTGGCATATCTTGGGCTTTGAGCCCGAAACACGAAAAATATTAGATTATAAACCAAGCCCGTTGAACCCGACTAGCCTATTACAATACAAGACCCAATTTGACTTTATAAGACCGATAACATTCTTGTTTGACTTAATATAATTAAGGCTAACAACTAGGTTGCATATTTCACCCTAGACTATAACTGTTTTCGCAAATATTGCATCACATCAAACATTTTCAAAGTGCATACACACTACTTGCTTACTTGCTTACATTACGTGCTTAAATGACATACATATATAATATATATGCCTACATTTCCTTTTGCGTATATTGTACATTTATTTATATAAGAGTTAATTATATAAATACTAGAACATTTCTTAAGACATTGTGAGTTATACAATGGCCTCATTTTACTTCTTAGACATTGTGGGTTGCACAATGGTCTCACTTCGTTCTCAGACATTGTAAGTTATACAATAGCCTCTAAAACTTTTTCATAACCTTATACAATATCGTTTTACACGAAACCCGTCACAGTGTTGGTTTACATGGAATTATGTGTGAATCTAAGTATTACAAGTCTTGTATGGGCGAGACTTGTAATAGGAGGATTGATATAATAATTGCTATGTTAACTCGTTCATAAGACCTTTATCTTATTTACTTTAACCGTATACTCGTCAACTATTTTGAACTCCTTGTCGATTTCCCCTGATTGTTTTATTCCCCGTCTCCGAAGACGAGTTTTAAACACTCGTCCCATACTCATTAGAACACATACATCGTCATCCTTGAAGATTTTGTGAGTATGCGTATTGTATCAGAAATTATTAAGTAGGCTGATTTATAATCTCTTTATTTGAAAGGATTGGGACGCCTCTTCATTTAAATAAATAAATTGTAAATCACCGAACCATAAGTTTATCAATTCATTATTTACATAAATTAGGACGCTTCTTTATGTAAATAATAAATTATAAATGAGTGGGCTTAATGGTATCCAATATGACACGAGTACGAACCCGAACCCGGTAATCACCGGAATCCTCGTCAAGAGGATTTAGAAACACAATGGTGTCATACCACTCAACGAAAATCTCAAGGCCTCATTTGAACTACCTGATCTCAATTCTTAAGTTACTACTTTTCCCGTTACGAATCCTTACAATCACGAACTATTTACAGAGCTAGCAGACTTATTACACTTTTGAGCTAATGGACTTAGTTCAACCTCAAACTAGCTGACTGGGTACAACATCCCATCACCATTTGTTATAGTTATTGTCGTTATGGTTGCTGTTGTTGGGTCCTGGAGTGGTCCCAGCTTGTACAACTTTATCAACTAGGTAATGAAACCTCCTTAAACAAGATAAGCATATGTCGATATAGAATTCAGTTGAATTATTCATTGCAGACCAATAGTACACTAATTTAAGTCATGATACTATTTAGTACTACCAAGTAAGTTGGATACTTACATCATTTATCCTCATCCGTTATTAATCATCGAACATTACAGATAGCAGAAACGAGACTCTGCCTTAAGACATTTATAACTTTATATAGACATAACCACGCGACTACACTTTCTCCTTTGAAGTGTTCACTATTAAGAGGCTTTCTTCATAAAGCGTTTATACCAACCATAAATCTTGTAATGATATTTCTCTAAGATACCTATTCTAATGGATTTGATATCCTGGTCAACCTAGCCGAAATTTATTCAAGTTAAGAAGTGCTGAAACATCAAATTTTGCTGAATAAAGTTATCAGCGTCGTGTTTAGAACTGGTTTATTAAATCTTAAGTCTTTTTCTTGGTCACACCAAGCCGTTAACACAAATTCAATCTCGGGACGAGATTCCTTTAAGGAGTAGGTACTGTAACAACCGGGAATTTTTGGAACTTTAGATGACTATTTTACCCTTTGATTTTTCGGGTCTGACTTGACTTTTTGACGTATGACCTTTTATTGTCCCATAAAAAAAATGATTACTACGTAACCGATAAATTTTCGGAACATATTTAAATAATAAATCATATTTATTATTACATGTTTGTCGTTTATAAAAAAATTATTTTTAACTTATTTGACTTGAAAACGAAAAGATATGTGTTATTTCTAAGTTGACTTAAAAAAACGACCCGCTAAATCACGTTTTCACAACTCGGACTCTAAAGCACTTTGATGTAAAACGACATTCCGGACAACTTTTCAGTTTTACCCGAGACCTGAAAACAAGCAGAAAATGACTGAAATACCTCGCAAAATTTTGAACACCACACACAACGCGTACAGACCCGGAAATAATTAAATTACATTTAATTATCACTTTTATTAAATAAAAATATTTAATGAACTAATTAACATGTATTCAAAAGCTATAAGCAAACCATAGTTTCAAGTTAAGGTTTTATTTTTCGGACAAACTTTATCAGTGATACACAAACAAATAATAAACATTTTTAAATAGATGTTATAAAAGATTTATAAAATAACAGTCGAGTAAATACTCATTTTCATAGAAAAATCATTCTGAACGCAACGGCGAAATTTTCGTGTCATGAATCAACCATTAACTAGCATAAACGAGTCCCGAACCATTAATTAACAAAATTTACACGTATGGTCCCTGTAGTAATATTTTCAATTTTAACCCTCAACTATGTTACATATGCCACATTTTTTTAACTTTATAACATATATATATGAACCCTTTAGGGTTCATCCACTCATTCATTTTAACCTAGCACCTCTCCTCTCTCATTTTTGGCTCCGCTCGGCGGGTTTCCGGCCTTCCCCCTCTAGCCGGCCACCACCACCAACATCATCACCCACACGCCATACCACACCATCATCACCCCGATCACCTTCACACCATATCACTACCATAAACATCATATCCATCGTCACCACCCCATCACAACCACGCACCACCACCATCTTCATTACTACAGCTATAGCGGTAGCCACCAAAAGGGTGCGTGTGGTTTTATTAAACATCATCAGGGTGCGTTTGGTTGTTGATAAAAACCCACCACAAGGGTGCGTTCGGGTTCAAGCCATCAGCCGAGGGTGCGTTTTGTTTGGGTTTAACAACAAAAAGGGTGCGTTTGATTTTCAGTCAGCTGGGGAGCGTTGGGTTTAGGTCTCAAACCCACCGTGTGCGTTGGCTTTCATAGCATGACCCACAAGGGTGTGTGGGTTTCGGGTCAGTCACTCACAAGGGTGCGTTTGGTTTCTTAGAAACGAGCCAAGGGTGCATTTGGGTTGGCTGCGAAACAACTAGGGTGCGTTTGGTTTCTTAGAAACGAGCCAAGGGTGCGTTTGGGTTGGCGGCAAAACAACTAGGATGCGTTTGGTTTTGGTAGAAACCACATAAGG
Organism: Tanacetum coccineum; assembly: GCA_026074375.1. NCBI lineage: Eukaryota > Viridiplantae > Streptophyta > Magnoliopsida > Asterales > Asteraceae > Tanacetum > Tanacetum coccineum. The sequence goes on along the minus strand of BQNB010031871.1, from coordinate 37,219 downwards.
GTACGTTTGTCTTGGCAGAAACACCCAAGGGGTGTGTTTGGGTTAGTAGAAACACCGTAAGGGTGTGTTTGGGTGAGCAGTTTCACTATAAGGGAGCGTTTGGTTTAGCAGTTTCACTATAAGGGTGCGTTTGGTTGTGCAGAAACGCCACAAGGGTGCGTTTGGTTGCTGTTAACAGCTTTAGGGTGCGTTTGGTGTAGTAGAAACACAATAAGGGGTGTGTTTGGTTTAACAGAAATAACACAAGGGTGTGTTTGGTTCGCTGTTTTACAGCAAGGGTGTGTTTGGTTTATATAAATCAAGTAATAAATACATCGTAAGATTTTATAAATTATAAAACGGATAAAATGGTGGTAATGGTTAAATAAATATGCTATTTATTATTTTGTTTTTGTGTTTACAACACATGAGATGTGTTTAGTTTTGCTTATTATATTATCTAACTAGTCTCGTTTAGATATATATTGAAACGCGGGTATTTTGCAACATGGATTAATTTAATTGAGGGAAAATAATTAACTTTTGTTAATATGGAAAACGTCAAATAAACGAATAGGTCATGCTGAGATTTTTATAAATCGCTACACTTAGTAAACTTTTACAAATCTTACTTTACTTATTATCCTGAAAAGGACGAATTAAATGCCTTAAGAATTATTAGACCGTGAAGAACCGGTAATCAAACGTAAGCTATAATTTTAGAGAATTCATTTATCTAATCCGCAAATTTAAACGTGCGATTATTTTTATAAAGAAACTTTCTATTAAATCATTTGGGGATATCCGGGCACGTGTCGAATTATTTAGTTTCTTTTATTTTTATCATCTTTCTTATATAATACTTGGAAAGTATTATATAATTAGACCATTTTATTTTAATTGTCACCTTTTAGAGGTAACACATGTCGCGTATTATATACGCTTCGAGATATTCTTTTGGTTGCGTATCTTGTTATATAATTCACGGTATGAATTATATACTCGATCATTTTTCATTATGTAATATATACATAATATATTACACACCTTGCGTTTGCTTTTTGATTTATTTATTTAACCAACCACCAAGCTATTACAACTTTAAATCTAAATCTTTTATCAACGTGTCGCGTTGATGTACTCATTCATCGGAAAACCCAAATACATTATCCTAGGCTAGTAGGATATAACTGTTAAGATAAACCGCAACTTCTTGGTCGAGCCGTTCCAGTTTCCGTTTTGTCTGGCGCTTAATATGTGCATTCCTGCTAATCGTTCTACAACATCGAGGTGAGTTTATAGCCCCATGTTTTACTTGTTTTACATATATTTTTGGGGTGAGAACATGCTTGTTTGCAAATGCATTTACATGGTTGATTACAAATTGGTTTACATACTCATTTACATAGCTCGCTATGGGATACATTATTTGACTTAATTTTGGTCTCAAATACATACTTTACTTTTGAAATGATTACGAATTAGCTTAAGCGGATTAAATTGATAACTACAAGTAATTGCCCGGGTGTTCTTGGAAGGGACACCTGTGAGGGGTACACATACATACGTGTTTTTACAAATTCCATTTACATGGCCCGAGATACATATGTGTTTACATGATGTTTACATAAACTCCGTGTTACAATACTCATTTACATATCTCGTGATGAGATACATCACTAGTTTTTCATATGGATACTACAACTTTGTTTTCATTCTAATGATTAAAGATTAGCTTAAGTTGCATTAACTGTTAATTACTCGGAGGATAAGCGCGAATGTTATAAGATAGATCTATTGGGGTTGACATCCCTGTTCGGGTGACTAGCTATCACTGGAAACGAACATTATACCATGTCGTTACATTGAACTACATTTACATGAATATTTACTTTGATTGTCTGAAATTGATTAGCATTCATTGGGATACATTTACAGTGCCTGAAAAGATTGGCATACATACAAGTCAAAGCGCAGTTTCATGAACTTATGTCTGTAATCGTAATCCATAGATGATCAATTATATGGATACGAATGGACATTTCATTACATTTACAAATCTTGGATTTGAACACAAGTACATACATTTTGTGACTATTTAAGGTTGAAATAGTTAGCCCCATACTTTCAGATCTAGATCTAAATATTTGCTTAAAATTTTAACATGGTAACCGTGTGATGATACAGTAGGCAAACACATACATTCTGGAACTTACGTTCATACTTAAACAAACCTATAACTCACCAACTATATGTTGACACTTTTTAGCATGTTTTTCTCAGGTGAATTAGGTGCTTGGCTTACTTGATGTGCATTGGAGTCTAAATTTGACAAGATTTCACTTATGGATTTCTACTTACATACAAATGATCAAATCTCGTTGTATTGATTTCAAGCTTTTCATTATGATGCAATTATGGGACAAATGTTATATCAATTTCAAGAAAATCAATGAGATTACTTTACAAACGACACATTTAGAGGTCGTTCTCTTATATCTTGTGTTGTTGTATTATGAAGTAACGCCCCCGGACATATTTCCTCTGCGACACATTTTTTGGGGTGTTACACTATCTTTGCTTATGTCAGCCCTGTTTTGCAAATCAATTGCCTCCTTCATCCTCTTTGATAATAAATTAAAGGTTTCACCACCGTTCATAATCCTAAACTTTCTTCTTTCTTCTGATGATGTTTAGTCATTTCAGCCATGTTAATCTGGTTCTTCTACATTCTTTCCTGCAAGCGTTACAATTTTGCAGAAAATCATGAGATAGGTCTCTACAAAATAGCTATGTGTGTTATGACACTATAGTTGACCTAAGACTGTCCCTAAATAGAAAGAACATGATCGTCATCAATAACCTTCTTCAATGAGTCAGTAACCAGCGAAACTTTTGAGAGATTTCTTGTTTCTTCTTGCAATGCACCTTCCTGTTTAATGTACTTGATGGTTTGCACTAGACCAGATATTGCGTACGCTGTTAGCATTGTGAGCAGGTATTTGACGAATCAAGATAAAACCCACTGGGAGGCAGTGAAGTGGATTTTGAATTACTTGAAGGGCACTGCTAATGTGGGTCTAGTGTATGCTAGAGAACAAGGAAAACACGTAGATGTTGACTGTTTCATAGATGCAGATTATGCTAAAGACCCTAACAAGGGTAGGTCGATAACCCCGTTTGTGTTTATGGTACATGGTTGTGTTGTGAGTTGGAAAGCAAAGCTACAACCTGTTGTTGCATTATCTACTACAGAGGCGGGATATATGGCGCTTACGAAAGCTGTTGGCTTAAAGGCCTACTAATCGAGTTGGGAAAAAAACCTAAGGTCAGCGATTGTGAATTGTGATAATCAAGGTGCAATTCATCTCTCAAGACAAGCAATGTTTCATGAAATGACTAAGCATATCAACGTGAGGTATCATCATAGAGAAAAAAAAAAAAAAAAAAAAAAAAAAAAAAAAAAAAAAAAAAAAAAAGAATAAAAAAAAAAAAAAAAAAAAAAAAAAACAGAAAAAAAAAAAAAAAAAAAAGATTAGTATAATCTATAAACATTGAAATTGGCAAAGTTATAGGAAACGAAAGATAATTCAGCTTTACACTTTAGTAAAGATGGCTCCAGGTCTGAAGTTCAAGTATTGTATGAAGATACTTGATGTCAGGTCTAATTAGTCTTGTCACTAATGTGGAAATTGTTAGTATTAGCGACAAGTACTTCTAGTTAATATATGTCAATTATATTAAGTAGATGGTAGTTAAGTGCAGTTTCTTTAAGTTTGAATACTTGCCTTGCAAGGCAAGTCATACGTTAGCTTTGTTTAGGTAACTCTGAGTTAGAGTCGGCTTTAGATAGAGACCTTCATCACTCATCTCTATAAATAGAGATGAGGGGTGAAGGTCTCTACCTATCCCATCTTGTAATCTTTTCCTTGTCGATTAATATTAATAATACATTAATCATTCAACCAACTTTGTGGTGTATGTTCTTTGTTCTTCTCGTTTATTTGTTCTTCAACGAGTATCATTTGAAGGTGCTACTTGTGCTCAATACAATCAGTGATCGAACTTTGGGTTTGTTGTCGTAATTGTCCAACACTCCAACTTTAAACTATCAGAAAATACTAAGTTTAGCAAAATGTAGCCACCACAAGAAGAAAAAAATCTCTAATTTTCATTTTACTATTCTATTTTTTTAATGAGAGGATTTTTGTCTTTACAATAAAAAGTAAAGAAGAAAACTTGTTTAGATTCTACTTTAAATAAAATGGAAAGTGTAAGCTAAAAGATAATAAAATGCAATACACAAATGTAAAGTTTAGCTATAACTTAGAGAAGATGTGTTGTCTAAAAAAAATAATGTGAATATAAAGTATTTAAGTGCCTATGAATAAAACTCAGCACAAGAACAAATCCACAAAACAATTAGTCATTATTTACGACGCCTTTTAGAGTCAAAGGGGGGTGAAACCTACCAGTGCAATGTAACACCTTCAGAGTCAAAGGATCTCGCCATACAATTAGTCACATAATGTGAAAGCAATTTTGAAAAAAAAAAACAAAAAAAAGTAAATATATTAATCAAACATTAAAGTATCCCAAAATAATCCAAACCGTCTTTATTTCTTTCTGAACCAAAAGGAGTCCAAACTAAAGAACAATGTTTTGCATGAATAACGTTGTGGGCCGGTTAATGTTGCCGGTTATCAACGTTTTGCAACAAAGTAACCCAAAATACTCCAAACCAAAGAATAGATTTTTAATGAAATGCAAATCTTCATATGGAGTTCTATATGGGGAAACCAAAATTTTATAGCCAAAGAAAAAATATATCAGTCCATGCCACCTAAAGTTAACTTCTCCCCGTATTTTGGTGAAATGCAAATCTGAATGAATATGGAGTTCTATCTGTGATTCGGCTATGTGGAGATGACGATAAAGGGTTCCCCAATAATTAAGGAGTAACTGAATGTAGCTTTTCTGTATAAAAAGATCCAAAATCTTTTGTACCAATAAAAATTTGTAAGTATCTTCAACACAACAAAGCTTTTTGTTTTGGCCCAGACATAGAAGACCAGTGTTGTCCTCATCTCATGAAACATAGATTCACCGAGGGTTCTTCGCCCAAGCAGGAGCCCTGTCATCTTCATACCGGTAGTCAAAAAATAACTCCTGCCCAGCCGAGATCTTCTCCTTTGCATATATCCCAACCCGGTGATCTCCACCGACCATCATAACCTGACAAATAGTTGTTGAAAGTGTGTTTTTGCTCAAATGTTGGCCTTATTCTACTACTGATAATTTTGGACGCCATTCACCTAACTAGATATTTAGGATTCCAGTATATGTTATTTTATATAGCTAATGGTTAAAATAAAAGGAATGTAGGGTCAAATGGATTGAAAAGTAGCCCAAGTATTTTTCGTTTAGGCATCAAACTTCCTAAATTCTTCTACTCAAATTCTCATAAAAAGGAAATAATTACCGAAATACTCGTAATACAATATATGATCATATTCTACACACCAAGTACTTATAAGAAAATTTTGCTAAAAATGGACTGTAATTTTTCCGGGTCAACCAGACCAGCCTATTTCAGTCTGTACATAATATTACTCATGTTGACCTATTATCCATTATGCCACCTAAACTGCTACTATTGTCAAAGTATTTTTTTTTTTTTTTTTGAAACAGCAACAGTTTTATTAAACCGAAAGCCAAACAAATAGATTACAAGTTGCAACTACTATTTTTTTTTTTTTGAAAATTTTATTGTCAAAGTATTTAAGTTGCAACTAGCACGCATCAAGTAGGTAGCAGATACCTTTGCATAACAATTCGGGTTGGGGGAATGATTTGCGAATTTCAGTTTATCCCCTTTTCGGTTAGCATCAACAACATACTGCATAGTGAAAAGAAAAAAACAATCATTTAGTTCATTATAAGAAGGTAAAGGAGAACATATATCTCCAGAAGGTAAAAACATAATAATGTATCATACTTCGTTATTAAGGTTGAAGAGATATGATGAATTTTCGCGATCATATATTTTTCCACGCTTGTCAGCTTCATAATGTGAGATCAATTCTCCAGTGTATTCGCCGATAAATTCATTTTTATCCACATCATTCTGAATAGGTACTACAAATGAGTGCCCTGAACAATAGAATAACAACTTTAATATATAGCAGTTCTGCGTACCTTTAAGAAAGCTCCCCAACCTGAGACGTCAGATGTTCCTAGCAAAACCTGTGAATCAACATTGTTACAAGCACCATTAGTACACACTGTACACTTGTAAAAAGACATAAAAATCCTATGTATACAAGTGACATTACTTGGATTTTATGTTTAAAAACTGTATACGAAAAAATAGTTACCTTTTGTTTTTGCCTGAGAAGAAGATTCATATTCTTGCATTCATAATTATCACCTTTTTGGACAGGGGTCCCAAGAGTGCCATCACCACAGCTGCGAAGTTGAGTAAAAGAGATTAGCAAATTTAAACAGAAAAATGTGAAACAAAGAAAATGTGTAGACAAGTAACAAAACAGTGAGTGGTATTTTGTTAAACAGAGAACTGTTGAGAGCAAAAGGAAAATTGTTAGATTAAGCTTGACACGAATAGCATAGATGACGAACTGGATTTCTTCCATAGAAGAGTATTACCTTTACTACTTGTATTTGTGATAAAACCAAAAAGGATATTGAATTAATTCCATAAAAGTGCATCAGTCGTAAAAAATCCATTTGCATAGTCGGTTTCCAAAGAAACAAGCTTGTTATATAAACAGGTATGCTTAACGTTATCATAAATAAACCACCTATCTCACCTGATCCAGCAATTTCGGCATACATCTGGATCACATTCTCTATTAGCAGCAAAGCAAGGGCATTGGCGACTTCTGCATTGACTTTTCGCGCAATTGCATCCCCTAAAACGGATTTTGCAAGAACTCGGGCATCTAATGAAAAGAGTTTTAAAATTCAAACAAGACAAGAAAAAAAATAACGAAACCTATAAAAAAATAACAGCAAATCATTACCCGCAATATTTCTCACAACACGTATGACTTGCAAGGCAGGGACAATCATCTCCACAAGAAGATTGACATCCACATGGATTGTATTGACGACAGGGCAAGTCTTCTTTATCAGAGATGCCTTTTTTCATGTAGTGGAATATACCAGACTTCCGTGAGTCCTTTAAGCGACGGGTTTTACTTTTTCTGCGCATGAATTTGGATCCTCTTTGTGCTAAACCCTATTAAGCGGATTAACCAAAAATACATGAATATGTTATAATTGTCAGTGCTGTTGTTCTTAGTGCAATAAGTTACACACGGTTACATCATATATACCTTATTAGTCTCAGTATCGCAGCCATCATCTTGAGAATTTCCGAATTCGGACAATAGCTTTATCTCGAAATGATCATGTCATTATGAACTTCCAAACTATGTCCTTTAAATCACACCCATAAGATTTCTAAGCTATAAGACAGCTGAAAAATGATAAAATAACAACATTTATACTGATAGGTTAAAAAAAATGCTTTGTGACAAATACAAATCATGCAGAAAATAAATATAAAATAGACAATGCACGTAACCTGGATCCTGCCAAACATCTAATACCCGTTTCAAAAAGCGACTTTCTCAAACGTCTACCAAGATTCGAAATCGGCAACATTTTTTTGTAAGTACCCACTCATTCCCCTAAACTCATTTTCTCTGTGTAGGTGTCATCGGTACCAGTAGTTAGTTGATCACCAATAGGGACGGAAGAGTCTTTTCTCCTTGAACTTCTTGATCTATAGAATATTAGTTTCGGTGATGATGGATTTGCTTCTTCGCTTCCCCTTCCTAAGATTTCAGATTCAAAAGCTATATTCCGCTGCCTTTTATTCATGGAAACTGTGACATCATTGGTGATATTGTTGCTATTTCTGTGATCAGGTCCACGGTTTCTGACACTTATGTCTTTAGTGTGGAATGGAGAATTAGGAGTATGAAGATTGCATCATGAACATCTTAATCTCGGAAACCCGCATGCTTTTCAGAAACGTTGTTACCGTTTGATAAAGCATGGTCACTCTTGTAAGACCTTAACCTTTTCCCTAGAGACGGTCCACAATCTTTTCACCCCTAGATACCAGACTCTCACAAGCATCTGATGAGAGGCCAATTTTTTGTTCAATATCTAGCCGTATAAGAGATGTCCCTGCATTGCCGTCCAGCTTTGGGACCTAAGGAAATATCAGGTAGAAGGTCTAAGAGAACCAAATAAACCTTTTCATCTATTAAATTATGACGAAGAGACAAATACCTTGAGATAACGAATGGGGTCCACAAAGTAATGCTGTCCCATCCCCTCCTCATCCACACCATTCTCAAGGACTCTGCTTTTCGGTGCCCTAATAAGAATATTCGGGACACAACATAAACTACCCATAGGATTCAGGTCAATTTTAATGAACAAAGGTCAACTTACCGGGAATATAAGCTCTTGTGATTAGCCATGTAATTTACAGTCAAATATCTGTGAATACAAAGACAAGAGATTACTTGGTTACGACAACTATAGCACCAAAACTAAGAACAAAACACATATAATAATAACACTTACAAGGCATCTTCGGCAAAATAGGTGGTCGAATGAATCCTGAGCTGCTTCAAGATCTTTCTCAACATTCAAATCTGTATGCCCGGAATTTGAGCTTCCTACAGCATTCTGTTGACTAACAAGAGCCTCATATCTTGCCTGTATAAGATGTTAAACATAGTTTAGAGCTAAAACGTAATAATAACCAAATAAAAAAGGAACGGTAAAGATAACAAAATTTCATATCCTGCATGTGCTTACCTTGACTTCACAAGGTTATTTTCTATACAATGCGATGGGCCATGAATCATAACACAACATCAGAAAACGAATCCGAGGTCTTCGATGGTCATTCTGGAAATATCACACATAACAAGAATATGCAGTAAGGCAGTGATATTATCTTTTGCAGAACTGAATCGACAAAAAACATGTATGGAATGGAACACAAATGCATATATACTTAAAGTTAACAAACCGGATGATTTTATCTTCAGCTTCGACAAACTCTTTCTTGTCCTTTTCTTCATCGACCATTTCTTCCTCACTAGTCCACTGCATATTATGAGGTTTCGAACACATCATCTTGAACATAAATAAAATCTCCTTCTACCCTACACAGATTCGATCATCATTCATTTTTTGATTTCTGCATTTCACATACAACATTTAAATACAAAAAGCAATTTGCGTCCACTTTAATACAGCCAGCATGCAGAAGAAACTTCACAAAGATTACCATAATTAACCAGTTAAGCTGAAACCGGTAACATATAGAACAATCGTCATGTAGAGTTTTTTGGAATAAATCTACACTACTGTATAACTTACTGGCATAAACATTAAAAAAGTAGAAAACTAAAGCCATCATTGCTGTAATCTAAAAGTGACCAAATATGAACTTTAAAACAAGAGACATTCAACTATCACGCTATCCAAGAAAATCCACGTGGGAAGTATACGGGGGTAATTTTTTTTCCACTTTTGGAAGGGATTGATGGGTGGAATACAATTTTTGACTTGGCGAATGCCTGAACACCGAGGTCTACGTGAAGCATGTTTATCTTCGATTATGCCCGTGCCCCATTTATGGCAAATCAATTGCCTCCTTCATCTCATTTGACAATAAAGTTAACCGTGTACACACACCGTTTAATAATCCAGACTCTACCTCTATCCCTTCTGATAACTTCTGATGATGTTTAGTCATTTCAGGCATTTTAAGCCGGTTCTTCTCCATTCTTTCCTGCAAGCGTTACAATTCAGCAGAAAATCATGAGACAGGTCTCTACAAAATAGTTATGTGCGTTATGACATTATAGTTGACCTAAGACTGTACCTTAATATAGTAAGAACACGATCGTCATCAAGTAGTCTTTCTTTCTTCAAGTGAGGTCAATAACCAGCGAAACTCTTTTTGGAAGATTTGTGGTTGCTTTCTTGCAATGCGCTCTCTGTTTAAGATATAAATTATGAAACAAAAACTAAAAAATGTGGAAATAGTAATAGCTAGAAAAGTAGAAAGCATGGCGTTTACTCATATATAAACATTCAGATACTTTTTTTCTGAAATTTAATATTGGTATCCCTAGTGAACTTAACAAGCCTCACCAGCTTCCTCAAAATCAATAGATTAATATTTAACCTCACCTGTCTTGTTAACAAAGAGAGTCACTGCAAATATGTAAAAGAAACACGGTGTCCTAGAAAAATAATGCCATGTTTGTCCAAAAAGAAACGTTTTTTTTTTCGATAATACGAGCTGCGAAAAATGGAAACTGCACCAGACCAATTGACCATACAATCAAATCCAAAGTACACTATTTTTTCTAATTTATAGTCTTGATCTGTATGAGATTAATTGGCATGAGTAACTTGTCACAAGAACGGATTGTAAACGTGGGCCATTATAGAACTTTTCCATATCATTAAATCGACTCTAATCCAATAACGGCTAGGCGCTTAAATGGGATCACTGAAAACACTTTCAATACATATCTAAAATTAAACTATTCTAAACCTAAGTATAACAGTACCTTAGCCAAACCAATTAACCATTAAATCTCAAAAATTTAAGTGCACCTATATATTCATTAATAGGTAATTATCAATCACATTAAATCACCAAACCAAACACATTAAAACACATCAGTTAATACAAGACAATTTTTATTTTAGTTCAATTTCAACCAGCAGAACACACATTTCAAAATTTACCAAATAAACAAATCCAATTTTTAGTTTAGTTCTAAATTATACTATAGATCTGTACGAATTTATTTGCTACTCTATATGAACAGAACAAGCACGGATTCTATGCGTGCATCGTTATACAATGTGTTTCCATATTATTGAATCGACTCTAATCCAATAACGGCTACATCCGTAAATGAGATCCTTTAAAAACACTCTTAATACATCCATATCACTGCATATATTTATACAATTCCAAAACCTCAGTAAAACAATACCATTAAATCCCTTCAAATAAAAAAAATTTATTAAAACCAACAAAATATCCATTAATAATCGATCCAAAACACAAAGTCCCACAGTATCAATCGGCATTACATCATCAATCTAAATCACATACAAAACACATCAATCAATACATAACAAATTAACACTCTACTATACTCGGTGATGGAAGTAAAACACAATCTGAATCTTAAATATTAGTTCTAAATTATACTATAGATCTGTACGAATTTATTTGCCACTCTATATGAACAGAACAAGCACGGATTCTATACGTTCACCGTTATACAATGGGTATCTCACTACACACTTTGGTTTCCTCCCTAATTATACTATTTTCCGCAGTTTTAACTAGCAACACACACGTTTCAAATATAACAAACTAATACATGTTAAATCGACTCGAACACAATAAAGGCTGTATGCGTAAATGAGATCTCTTAAAAATACTTTTAACACACCCATAACAACAAAAAATCCTACAAAGTTCATCAATGATTCACCAAAACACAATCCAAACACACATAAATACATCAATCGATACATAACACACACATTTCGAAATATAACGAATAAACACATATTAAGACTCTAATCCAAACTCGGCTAGGTGCGTAAATAAGATACCATAAAAACACTCTTAATACACCAAAAATTTAAACTATTCCGTGTTAAAATAATTCAGAAGTAGTCTAAGTTGCATGTTCTGTTTCAGTTAGGAGTTTGAATAAATCAAACCATGTGGGTTTGTTATAAATCTATCAATCAATACATAACATACAGATTTCGAAATATAACAAATAAACACATGTTAAATCGACTCGATCTAATCCAATCACGATTGACTAGTTGCTTAAATGAGATTCCTGAAAGAACAATCTTAACACATCTATATATATAATCTACTACATAATTTGAATAAAAGAGTACCTTAGCAAAACAAGTAAATCTGGTAAAAATAAATTAACCACAAAAAACACAATCTAAACAAGTATAAATTCATCAATCAATACATAAAACACACATTTCGATATATAACAAATAAACACATATTAAATCGACTTGATCTAATCCAATCACGATCGACTAGTTGCATGCTTAAATGAGATTCCTGAAAAAAACAACCTAACACATTATAAATCTAATCTACTAGATAAACATCAATTTCAACAGCATGCCAGAACAACTACATTTTCAAAATTTGACAATATATAAAAAGTTTATACCGTGGAAAGCATTCTGGAATCTTTGAGGTGACGTCTTGATGATAGGCAAGCCGTTGAAGCTTCAATTTGCGCTAGCAGAAATTGAAATAATTGAAATTTGCGCCAAAGAGTGTCTTTTGAATGGTGACACCCTAGATAACTAGCCTTGTTGGGGTCTGCTGCGTTCTGACAGGAGATAATTTATAGTGGATGACATGTGGATATGTGGATTCAGTGGAAGAATTATGGCACGTGGTTTGATGTCAGATCTGTAGGTTTATTATTGGCAAAATCGTAGTTTGGGAGTGTTTTGTTTTAATTTTTTTATTGCCACAAATAGATAATAACTATTTGCTTGCTTGTTTATTTTTTTATTAAGTAGAGAGTTCCTATGCGAGGTCAAATTTCCTTTTCTTAGAGACCGCCCATCGCTCACCAAGGCCCGGTGTTGGCATGCCAACTGCATCGGATCTTCGTGTGGTTCGTCCCTTAGCCATTTCAAAGGCTAAATGCTATTCGTTTTTTGTTTATTTTATTTTTTTGAGTGAGTGAGGTATTTTTTGTGGGTTTTATGAGTGTTATTAGTATCTTTGTTGGAAGAGTGTTTTAGTTATGGGTGTTATTAGAGGGATGTTGAGTTGGCGCTCACGTGGAGTGCCTATGACATGTTATTCGATTCAACTGTACCTAGCACACTTAGAGCACAAGTTTGTCTTGGGAGCCATAAACTCGTTGTTATAATAAAAATTGTTGTCCATATCACCTTTTTCCCTCTATAAACTTAACCAAAAAACAATGTCCCTCCATCACTTCTTATAGGTCCACACATAACCAAATAAAACACAAATACAACACACACAAAAATGCCTATAGCTTAGCTGATGCTGACGACGTGGAGGGTTATAATGCCAAGGGGGTGTCGGTCGGCATCAGTCGGCGCCATAGGCTCGCGTCATAAGGCTATAACATGCCATGTGGCACCAGACACCGTGTGCTCTTATCACTCATACACCCCAAAACCCCTCCTTTTCGTTCACAAATTACAAAACGAAAATTAAGAAAAACGCATGAATAAAATGACGTACACGACTACATATTACACCTATATTTTTGTCGGGGTTCCTTTTTTCTATGTTGATAGAAGGAATCTTATCCGCTAACCGCAGAGGTGCTAGTGGTGATAAAAACCTGTTTCTTCCCATCTCATTATTGTCGCGTTCTTCGCTTTAGCCATCGCGTACAACTCTTGAGCGGCCACCACTACAACAAAATTGTAGTTTTGGGTCGAGAAAAAATTAGGGTCGACAATTCGAACCTAAGTTCTCATGGGATCACTTTATTAAATTTTTCTGGTTAGTCAACAAAATTCTGTTTGGGTCGAAATTTAGGGTCGACATTGTCGACCCAAAGATTTTTTCAACACTTTATGCTTTTTTAATAAATAAAAATGCATTTAAAATTAATATACTAGTATGTACAATAAGTTTTAAAAAATTTAGGGTCGACAATGTCACCCAATGTTTGCATAAAGGGTTTCTTTGGAAAAAACTTAGGTCGACAATGTCGAACCCAAAACTGCATAACATGTCGACCCAAATTTTTTACATGAGTTTTTACTTTTTAAATATAATAAAATGCAACTTAAAATTATATAAAATAATAAAACAATTTCAAAAAAAGATTTTAGGGTCGACAATGCACCCTACTTTCATTTTAAAAAAAAATTACAAAATTTAAAATACTTTTATCTAAATTCAGAAATGATATTTTATATAATGATTATAATTTTATAAAAAAAACATTATATATTAATTATATACAAAAACGAGGAACCAGACCGAGCCCGGCCGAAACGAACCAACTTAATAACAATTTTAAAAAGGTTTTAAGGTGGAATAAAGTTTATACAAAAATTTAAAATACTTTTATAAATATCAGAAAATGATATAAATTACATTAAGTTCAAAAATCTATTTCTAAAAGACCTTTAGATATTTTAACAAACACTACTAGAAAGATGTGAAATATTATTTATGTATATATAATTTATCATTTATTAGTTTGATAATTTGATAAATTTAATTCAAAGTTAACTGAATTGAATGTAGTTAAACCACAATAAATAATCAAAATACACGGAATGATTCCTAATCGATTAACGTTTATTATTATAACATTAAATTACATTAGAAATCGATAAACACTCAAACATTAAAGCATATGAATTACAATTCAATGCTAAATTGATTTATCTTAATGAAAAAACTAACTCCAAAACCAAGTTTTTTCCCCATGGTCATTATAGAGCTCGAGAAGTATGCAGCTGACTCAAGTTGTGTTTCCTCCGGATGCCTTTCCATATCTAATCTCCACAACTCTAGTATCTTTATCTTACCTCTAGTGTCTTGAGCTTTTTTAGACCAAGACTTACAATTTGAGCACCTGCCTTTCCGAGAGTCTGTGCAGTCTGGAAGTTCCCGGGAAATAACTGGGACGTGTTGAAGTTCCCGGATAAGAACTTAGAGGTGTTGACGATCCAGAAGAAGAACTTATATGGAGCCTGAGGTCATCCATCCACATAAAGTAGCCACATCCTCTATCTTGTTCCTGGCTGTTACGTATAAGAAAATCATAAAAAATCCAGTGACAATCAAATTATTTTATATTACATAAATTAAGTATGTTTGATAGTTCCATTTGAACTAGTACATGCGTAGTATTGTTTACCATAACTGTAGGATTTGGGTAGGTCGCACACCACATCTCCTCTTTCACACGTGCACTTAAAAGTTTGATAATATCGCTCCATCTGTGCAATTGATCGAAGGTGTGGTGAATTGTGGGTGTTTTGTGAGGATAAATGTTGTGCTGGGAGGATAGATACTATCTCTTTTTATGGTAAAGAGAGTGCTTGGCGGGAGTATTTGCGGGAGTTTTTTGTGGCGGGTTAAAGGATACCATTATGGCCTACGAATAACCCTAACAGCCGATCGTCCGTGAACTCTAATGTACAACCATAACAGCTCGACTGTCCATTGTGTTTTGAAACCTCTAACGTATAACCCTAACATCTCGAACGCATCCGTTAACGTCTAATTGTACCACCATACCATATCGACGCCCATTCTTGAACGTCTAACGTATAACCAATAACATCTCGACTCTCCGTTAACGTCAAACGACAACATAACGATCCGACTCGTCCGTTGAACCTCTAACGTATAACCCTAACATCTCGACTCATTCGTTGAACGTCTAACGTATAACCATAACATCTCGACTCGTCCATTGAACGTCTAACATACAACCATAACATCTCGACTCGTCCGTTGAACCTCTAACGTATAACCCTAACATCTCGACTCATCCGTGAAACTTCTAAGTACAACCATACCCTATCGACTCAATACGTTAACCTAACGATAACCATAACATCTCGACTCGTCCGTTGAACGTCTAACGTACAACCATAACATCTCGACTCGTCCGTTGAACCTCTAACGTATAACCCTAACATCTCGACTCATCCGTTGAACGTCTAATGTACAACCATACCATATCGACTCATCCGTTGAATGTCTAACGTATAACCATAAAGTTCTCGACTCGTTCGTTGAACGTCTAACGTACAACCATAATATCTCGACTCATCCGTTGAACCTCTAACGTATAACCCTAACATCTCGACTCATCCGGTAACGTCAAATGTACAACCATACCATAACGACTCATTCATTGAACGTCCTAACGTATAACATAACATCTCGACTCGTCCGTTGAACGTCTAACGTACAACCATAACATCTCGACTCATTCGTTTGAGTCTTAATTTTTTTGTCCAGTATCCCAAAATCCTGCAAGTTACTCTACGTGGTTCCCGGCGTGGTCTCTAATTTAGTTTTTTTGCTGAACGTGGTTTGTCGGGGGAGGCGACGTGGTCTTCGATCGTCTACGAATAGCTCGGTAAATCTAATGTCATCAAATGGATCAATGTTTGGCCGCATCACACTTGGGGTGTCTTTTCGAGATTTCACATGGCCCTTCTTAAGTAAAAACGTTTTTCCTTATGTCTCGTCACGAAATATAATCCTACAACCTAAAAGATCAACCTCGTTTCTCCACTTTTACTCAGTACGTTTTAAAAGTTTTAAAGAATAGAGTTAGAACTTATGCATTACCGTTCATGATGCCCATTTTCCCGTCAGCAGAATTCTTGTACGTTTTGTAGAGCAGTTTTTTGTTTGTGAACTCACTAAGAACCCGAAAACAAAACTATATCTCATCTTGGTCATTTTTGATTTAGTTATCCTTGGAAACAACAACATAACACTCGGCTAATAATAATTCCTCTTGGGGCGTCAAACGATTGTTTATCTTTAAGGATCACTCAGTTGTTGTAGTGGTGGTGGTTGTATTTTTGGGCAAGCCTTTTGCCTTTCTTAGCGTCCCTTTAGGTTTCTTTGGTGTCCTTTGTGCTTGTTCGGTTGTTGGTGTTGTGTGTCGGAGTGGTTGTGGTGTGTTTGTTGTGGTGAAAAATTGCGGTCGTTATTGTAGAAATGTTAAAATTGAGTTCTTGAAGTAGTTGTTTTGTATTGCTTGGGTTGTGGATATGTTGCATAGTATATCCGCTGCAAACTGTCACAAGCCACCCGAGAAGTTCCGGTCCAATATTTAAACTTTCTGACATACTTTTGATTTTATACTTAGTTTGAATCTGCGTTGTACCGGGAAGTAAACCCGCGTAAAATCTAAAAACATCATCGGAACCTTTTCGGCATCGGATATTCATTATATAGATATTATATGATTATATTATCTTTGCTAAGTTTTCGTAGTTTACGATCACTCCGGAATTTAATTTTTACTCGTTAACGATTAAATTGCGTTTTTCGCGTTTTTTGACCTAACGAACCTCGAAACTCGAAATCCTTTTTCGGTAAACTTTAGCATCGTTCAATCTCATATTGTTAAGCCCAAAAATTTCGTTCAGATCCCCCCCTCCTTATATTAGACGCCTAAACCTAAACAAATGCACCATCATTCTTGAATTAAATACAGACATCTTTTGAAATATTCATGCATGTGTGCATGAAAGTGACATATGAGGAAGTCATTCTCATGCACATATCCTTATGGAAGACTTGCACATGTGATCATTTGGACTTTATCACCATCTTTGACTGGAAATTCAAAATTTGAGACCATAATATAAAACCATGGACCAAATTTTGAACCACATGGTCCTTGTGCCAAGGTTTCGGCCGAGAACCACAATACACACACTCTTGGGGTGTTGTATGTTACTACTTTGATCAAGTAGTGACTCAAAACCCTAGCTCTTGCCTATAAATACAATCCAATATCAATACTTATTTCCCTTATCATTTTCAAGCCACCACCAAAATTTCTTCTCTCTTTTCTCTTCACTTGGCACGGCACATACACACCATATATTTTCCCATAGTTTTGAGTTTCTATCAAATCCGAGCATCTTATTCATTTCTATAAGGTTACCTAATTGTTTTTGCAAGTAATTGGTTTCTTTGAATTAAGAGTTTTATTCAAATCTACTATTAGTGTAGGTTATTATTTGGGTTTTTCAAGATTCTATTGATTTTGGAATATAGATCTTGGGTTATTACTTCTTGTTCTTCATTCTTGTAAGTATCTTGAATCTTTATTTGTGTTTTACTTACATTCTTCTTATATGTTCAAAGATCCATACAACCATATGTTGTGTTTTAATTTTTGAAAGATTTTAAAGACAAGATTTCATAAATAATGATACTACTTTATTTTACTAGTTAAATATTATGTTCTTGGTGAGATTAGAGTTAATGATGTTGACAACAAGGAAATGAAGGAATTAGGTTAGAATTTAGGTGTGGTTTGTTGTGGATTAATTGTGAAAGGAATTAGCCTAAATCTAGCTTTATTGTGAAAGTTTGGGTGGATTTAGATATGCGTTTTGACAAAAAGTGTTTGTTGTCCCGAATTTGTTTTGAGGTTTTGGTCGATCTAAAAATGTTTTCATTAGGCATAAAAGTAGTTTTTGGAGAGCTCGTTTCGAATAGATAATTTTTCATATATCGCACATTAAAATTGGATTTAAAACGACCAAGTTATAGCCAAATGAAACTTGAAACATTTTTCGACAAAACCAGATGAATACTGTGCTGATGTGAATAGTAAAATGGGTTTTCGGACACTTTCGAACATTTTTGGACTTTCTAAAACACTAGAACGAAACATATATTAACATATATATATATATATAATATATATATATATATATATAATAGTATATATATTATATATATAATAAAATAATATCTTATATATATATATATATGTTGAATATTATCATTTAAAGACGCCGAGAGCATATTTTAGGGAAAAACGATAAAGTTATTCTAAAAAATAGTAAGTTTGGTAAGAATTTAGCGAAACGGACTTAGAAGTTAAATGATTAAGGCTAGTTAGTGCGTTTTGAATTATGGAAACTTAACAAATGTAGGGGACGGTATTAACGTCCCGAAACTAAAAACTTTCTAAAATAAAGAAACTTATCTAAAAAATGTAATTTTTTGTTTTAAACGCTAAAACTTAACGAAGAACTATATGATTTCATTTCATCATGTTTTGTTAAACAAACTAAAGCAAACACGCATGGATGTATTTTGGTGATGAACATATTGTGCAATTCTTGGCATATTTTCCGTGTTTTTGAGACGCGTTATTATTCTAGGTCGCTGCTAGATTTCTATATCTTCTTTTCTTGCGTGATTATCATTTATTCATTTTGCTAAGGTGAGTTCATAGCCCCATGTTTTACTACTTTTACTTTACTATTTTGGGGTGAGAAACATTGCTTGTTTTCAAACTATGGACATAGTTACTTTCCGTTTTCTTTTCCTGATTACGTGGTGCCTAAGTATCGAATAGACCACTAATGCCCGAATTATCATGAACCGTCAATTGCTTAACCGACCGTACTGTAAAGTGATCGTGAATGTAATGTAATTAGATTTATGGTGAATAATTAAAGCCCTAGCGGATAAGTAGCGCTTACATAGTTTGAGGTCCGAACAAATGGCTATATACCAGTCGGAAATGTCAAAGGTTGATCCTTCAGATACCTTTAAGGCGCGGAATACTATTTGGCATAGAAAATGGCTTCCTTTAAATGAGCTATCGGTGTCATCGCATAGTGCAAACGTAAAGCTTTTATGTGAATTGTATCTCCTATAACCGTCACGTGCGTACTGTGAGCTTGAGGTCACCTTTAATATTTAACTTAAACCTATGAATTCACCAACTTTATGTGACCATTTTAGCATGGTTTTATCAGTGCTTAGAGCTATGGATGTCTTTGCTTTCTTGTTGGTGTTGCCTGGCATTGGACCGATTTCAAAAGCTATTATTATCTATGATTAACATCGTTGTCAAACTTTAAAACTTTTATTCGCTTCCGAATATTATCGTTGGGCCTATGTAAAACTTTAAATAATTTTTAATCAATCAACAGATGTTGGATTTTAAATCTACCCATAGAGGTCGCTCTTTGTATCTTGTGTGATGTGGTAATATGACGTCACGCCCCGGACACGTGGTTTCGGCTATGCCTCGTTTGGGGGGAGTGACACAAACGGAGAAAATTATGTCTGTGAATATATGTACATGCAACAACCATAACCCAATAACAATTATATCCCACAACCATCATTTAACACGAACTACATGCAACAACCAATGCTAAATCCTGAAGACATTACAGATCCCACAACTGTAATGAACATGTCACTTGTTCTAATGGCTAAAGCATTCAAACTAAACTACTCAACATCAACCAACAACAACCAGAGAATTTCATCAAACCCTCGTAATAAGCAGATTGCATAATCAAGTATGAATCTAGGTCAAGACAAACAGATGCATCTGAATAGGTATAACGCATTACAGAATGTCGGGAATCCGGTTGTTCAGAATGCAGTTCAGAATCTGGGTGTTCAGAATGTTGGAAATCAGAATAGGCTTATTGTTGTTTCGGGGATTGCTAATCCAAACGGGAATCAGATTGGGAATGGTAATGTTGTAGCAGCACGGGCTGAAGGTAATGGTAATGGGAATAATGGTAATCAGGTAAGGTGTTACAACTGCAGAGGATTGGTTCATCTTGCTAGGAACTGCACAGTCAGACCAAGAAAAAGGGATGCTGCTTATCTTCAGACACAGTTGTTGATTGCTCAAAAGGAAGAGGCAGGGATCCAACTTCAAGCTGAGGAATTTGATTTCATGGCTGTTGCAGGAGATCTTGATGAGATTGAGGAAGTCAATGCAAACTGCATTTTGATGGCTAATTTGCAGCAAGCATCGACATCAGGTACTCAGATTGACAAAGCTCCCGTCTATGACTCAGATGGATCAGCTGAGGTACACGAATATGATAATTGTTATAATAATACGATATTTAATATGTTTACTCAAGAGGAGCAGTATACTGATCTACTCGAACCCATTCGTGAACCACACCAAGTACAACAAAATGATAATAATGTTATCTCTGTGGCTCCTAGTGTGGAACAAAGTGGTGGAACAGTAGAACAAAATCCTACTACTGTTGAGGAAACACGTGCTTATTTTGAATCATTATATAATAATTTGGCAATTGAAGTTGAGAAAGTCAACACGGTCAATCGCAAAATAAAAGAAACAAATGCTGATCTGACCACTAAGCTTGCTAGATATAAAAATCAAGAAAAGTGTTTTGAAATCAATAAAGAAAAATATGACAAACTTGAAAGGTGTTATCAAAAGTCTGTTTATCAAGAGCAATGTCTTACTAAAAAGATAAATGCACTTCACTTAAGTTCTGCTAAAACGATAACGACTTTGAATGAGGAAATTGCAAATTTAAATAACCAGCTTTCAAAAGAAAAATCAACTGTTTCTTCTCTTCAAGAAGAAAAGAAAAAGTTGAAGTCTGATTTCAAAATACGCGAAGACGAGCTTCTTGATAAACAAATTCAACTTGAGAATAAGATAAAGGAATTAGATAACATTTTGGTAAAAACGGGTCAATCGATTCAAACGATGCACATGCTTTCACCTAAGCCAGACTCGTTTTACCACACCGAACAGAAAATGGCTTTAGGTTATCAGAATCCTTTTTATCTCAAGCAAGCTCAGCAAAAACAACAGAGTTTGTATAATGGCAAAGTTCTATTAGAAAAGCATGATCCTCCTGCTGTGTATGATTCGGAGGAGACACTACAACTTGCTCAAGAGAGTCGCTTAAAAATGAAACAATTGAACAAAGAAATAAAACCGGCAAATTATGCAAAGATTAATCAACTTTCAGGGGTTTTTGTTTCTCAAAAGGCCAAGTCACGTGAAGAGTTGTATTTTTCAAATACTTCCAAAACGGCCACTGTTTCAAAATCAATTTCAATACCAAATGAAGAGTTTTCGGACGATACTTCTCCAAGTGTTGCACGAAAATTTCTAAATGAGGTAAAAAGCACCATTGTGACTCTTCAACGTGTTGTAAAACAAAAAATGACATTAGATATACACAATTGGTCATCTACGGCTCATCAAGAGATTCACAAAATTATAGAAGATAAAATTTTCCCTATCGTCAACCAAGTTGATGCTAGACTTCAAAATTTCAAAATATAATTTTTAAAGGAAGCAGCTAAATTTGTTCGAGACTTCAAATCTCTTGCAAAAGAAGCTGATGAATCTCTTGCTAAGCACAAGGCTTTGGAATTTGAAATTGAGCGTCTCTTGAGAGCAGTTGTCAGTCAGGATATTATGTCTATTGTGCAAAGTAATTCTGTTGTAGATACATCAAATCTCCAAACTGAGCTTGATCGTACGAAAGAAAAACTTGAAAATTGCATTATTAAAAAGGAAAAAGAATATGATGTTCTTTGGAATAATTGGTACACAAAATGTGAAGAATGCAAATATGACAAGATTTTATATGATAAAGCTTATAATGACATGCAACAAAAGATCGAACGGTTGCGAGCTCAGTTGGGAGATCTCAAGGGTAAGAGTAAGGATACTCTATGTGAATCAGATACCCTTGATTCTTTGTCTCAGAAACTAGAGAATGAGAACGTGGAATTAGAGTTTCAGGTTTTGAATTATGCTAAAGAAAATGCTCATCTTAAGACCACATACAAGAACCTGTTTGACTCTATCAATGTGACACGGGCTCAAACCAAAACCATAACTGACTCTTTGCAACAAAAGTTACATGATACGATTTATGAAAATGCTAAGCTAAGAGCCCAGTTATTTGATAAGGTTTCTGAACAAAAGGACATCACCAAAGGTACGAGTGTGAATACTAAGTTTGCAAATCAATCAATCGAGAGGAAACCGTCTTTTCAATCTTTAAGAAATAATTTTGTTGTGAGACAACCAAATGCATTTCAATCTGAACGTCAAAAATTTTCAAAAACAAGGGATCCTCAAAAGGTTGATGAGACGAATGATTTGTCAAATCCAGTCACTTCAAACTCGGTACCCACACCACAAGAATCAAAAGTTGTGAAAAATGATAACGTGATTGCCCCAGGAATGTTTAGGATTAATCCTTCTAAGACTTCTAGGGAAGACAAATTTGTGCCTATCAACAAAGTTAGAGCAAGCGTTAGGACAAATCCGATCACTGTTTCACAACCTCATGTCATCACTAAGAAAGAAGTTATTTCTGACTCAAATGGTTTGTCTTCTACAGGAGTAGACAACACTGCTAAGACCAGAAGGCCACAGCCTAGGAGCAATACAAAGAATGATAGGGTCCCTTCTGCGTCTAAGAGTAGTTGCATCAAGAATAAAGAAGTTGAAGTAGAAGAACACCATAGGAATTTACTGCTTTCTAAGAATAAGAAACATATGTCATCTGAATGTAATAACGTTAAGCTTGCTATTCAGAATGATAAATCTGAAGTTATATGTGCTATGTGTAAGCAATGTTTAATTACTGCTAATCATGATGTATGTGTGCTCAATTATGTGAATGACATGAATTTACGTGATGATGACCAAAGTGCTAATGTTTCAAATGTTGCAAATCAAAAGAAACATAAGCCAAAAGTCAAGAAATCTAAGAAGTTAGGGTCCAAAGAAAGGCTTTCTTCATCTAAGCCTAGGAAACCTAGAACTTGCCCTAGGTGGTCACCAACTAGAAGAATTTTTAACCTTAGTGGAAAATTAATTGACTCCAGTGAATCTGAGTGTCAGTCTAACAGTTCTGAAGGTGATAATGCATGTACTTTTAACCCTTAGGAACCTACAAGCAAACGGTTTCCAAATACTACTTTTTTTCTTGGCAGGTTGTCTAAGTTTGTTTATGGTACGTTGACTCGGGTTGCTCCAAGCATATGATCGGGAATCTAAAGCTGCTCAACAACTTCGTCTAGAGGTTTATGGGAACTGTTCGCTTTGGGAATGATCGCGATCTTCATATGGGGATAATATTTTTATATCACAGGGTTTATTTCATTGAGGGGTTGGGGCACAACCTGTTCTCGGTTGGGAAGTTTTGTAATTCAGATTTAGAGGTCGCTTTCAGAAGAAATACATGTTTCGTTAGAAACTTAGAAGGAGTTGATTTGTTAAAAGGAAATCACACAACAAACCTTTACATCATCAATCTCCATGAAATGGCCTATGCTTCTTCAATTTGCCTCATGGCTCGTGCAACTTCTACCAAGTTATGGTTATGGCTATCACGTACCACTCCCACCTCAATTTTGAACCATAAAACGACCTTGCCATAATACGATTTGTCACCGGTCTTCAAAATTCAATTTATCATAAGAACAATCTTTGTCCTTCTTGGTGGGATGTAAGGAAAAGTAAAAGGGCATCTACAAGCCACCCAAACTAGTTCCAAATTCTAAGCAGAGGTTACACCTTCTTCATATGGATTTGTGTGGTCCAATGAGAATTGCAAGCATAAATGGAAAGCGGTATGTTTTGGTGATTGTGGATGATTACTCTTGTTACACTTGGGTACACTTTCTCAGATCAAAAGATGAAGCACCAGAAGTGATTAAAACCTTCCTGAAGAGAATCACTGTCCTTCTTCAATCTCCTGTCATCATCATAAGAACCGACAACGGCACAGAATTCAAAAATCAAATCCTTAAAGAATACTTTGATAGTGTTGGCATCTCTCACTAAGCATCTTCTGTCAGAACACCTCAACAAAAGAAGAGTAGTGGAACAAAGAAATTCGGACTGTTAGTAGAGGTGCTAGAACAATGGTGATTTTGTTCTCGTTTGCACCGTTCATTCTTATGGGCTGAAGAGATTGCTACTGCGTGCTACACCTCAAACTACTCCATCATCACCAGCTCGATTTAACAAACATCTTACGTAGCTCATTAACGGCAGAATACTGATATCTCTTTCTACGTGTATCGGACTCTCTGTTATCCCCAAGAATGAACGTGAAGATATGGGTAGCTTGGTGCAAAAGGTGATATTGGCTTTTTTCATTGGGTATTCTGCTGATCCTGTGCTTACAAAGTTTTATAACAAATGAACAAAGAAATCATAGAGAATGAATGTGACTTTGATGAGCTTTCAGCGATGGTTTTGAACAAAGCAGTTCAAAAAAACCCGGGCTTCAAGGCATGACTTTAGACATATCAGTTCAGACTCGAATTCTTACTTGTGTCCATGTGTCAACAATATCAATCAACAACCAATCTGAAGGGTGAATTGGATTTACTGTTGCGAAGCTGGTTATGATGATTCATATTGGTGGAGCCACCTGTCTGATTGCTCTACTGACACTATTTTGCTGTCACGCCTTAAGTCTTCAGTCTCATAAGCAATGACACACAACAGCAGACACTGCACCGACACCAACAACATCATCCTCTCAAAAAACAAAATTTCCAAACACTTCACAGGGATTGTTGACGAGCTTCGAAATTACAAAACAACATGTTCAGCATGCAACCCGCAACAATTGCTGACAATGTTCCAAATGCTATGTTCGAATGAAAATCGTTTGTAAACCTTTTGCACTCCTATCACATAGTGTGCTGAAATCATCATCTTCACAATATGTGGATCCATCGAACATGTATACGTTTTACCAACCATACCCTCATGAATATACAATAGGACAAAGGATACCCTCTGGAACAAGTGTAGGAGAACCTCATGGCCAGTTTGAAAGGACTCGCTCTGAGCTCCGATATGATGGTGACATGTGCATTGTATGCATTAATGGTGAGCACTAGGAAGTCGAAGAATGTCAAAACGCTCCATGACCGACCCTGCATTGGATTTGAATTAATGTAGAAAGAGCTTCCTCAGTTTCAATGGCTTGATTTTATGGGTGGTTAGTTGCTCCAGATAAAAAATACAACGCCTAATCTTTGAAGTGGTTATTCAAAAACAAGCATGATGAAGAAAAACACGGTCATCCGAAACAAGACTCGTCTGGTTGTGAGAGGGTACCGCCAAGAGGAAGGAATAGATTTCGAAGAATCCTTCGCTCCGGTTGCTAGGATAGAAGAATATCAGGATATTTTTAGCATATGTTGCACACAAATCGTTCACTGTGTTTCAAATGGACATGAAAAATGCATTCTTGCATGGTGACGCTAAAGAAGACGTTGTACGTGTGTCAACCTGAAGGTTTTATTGAAGTTGATCATCCTAGCCATGTCTACAAGTTAAAGAAGGCACTATATGGGTTAAAGCAAGCACCAAGGGCATGGTACGACGAATTGTCATCGTTTCTCCTACAGAATCACTTCTTCAAAGGCACCATTGATCCAACATTGTTTATAAGGCGCTTCGATGACGACATCTTAGTGGTACAGGTCTATGTTGATGATATTATCTTTGGTTCTACTCACCCTAGGTATACCCAACTATTTTTTGACCTCATGAAAAGCCGCTTCGAAATATCGATGATGGGGGACATAATGTTTTTCCTTGGTTTACAAGTTAAACAATCCCCCCATGGCATCTTCATAAACCAGTCTAACTACGTGTTAGAAATCCTTAAAAAATATGGAATGGAATCCTGTGATCTCGCTGGTACTCCAATAGAGATCAAAGACAAGCTTGACCTTGATCAAAATGGGGACTCCAGACGATTTGCAACGAATTTGTTAGCATGATTGGTGCCTAAATGTATTTAGTCAGTTAGACCTGGCATTGTACATGCTACTTGTTATCGTGCTCGGTACCAGGCTAAGCCAAACTGAAGAGTCACTCTCAAAGAGGTTAAAAGGATCTTTCGATATCTCTAGGGAACCGTTAATATGGGTCTCTGGTATACGAAAGATTCTGGTTTTGAACTAATCGGATTATCAGATGCTGATTATGCGGGATGTAAAGACACCTTCAAGAGTACTTCCGGTAGGGCTCAATTCTTAGGTGAAAAGCTGGTTAGCTGGTCCTTAAAGAAACAAGACTGTACGGCGTTGTCAACTATGAAGGCAGAATATGTGTCTTTATCCGCTTGTTGTGCCCAAGTCCTTTGTTGCAGGACATGTGTGTGTGGATTAGGCTTTCAATTCAATAAGATTACAATCTATTATTGTGATTCAAAATCAGCCATAGCCATATCCTGCAACCCGGTTCAACACTCGAGACAAAACACAAAGTTGTCGCGCTGACCATTTCATAAAGGAAACACCGTGAAAAGGGTACGTTGAACTGTTTTTTGTCATAGAAAGATTTTACCAACATGGTCCGACCTCTCTTCACCAAAGTCTTCCAGTGGTGTTCGCATTCAACTATTTGATTCGTCGCCTTGGTATGCGCAGCTTCTCTCCTCAGGAACTTGAACGTCTTGCAAAATCTCGGTAATTCTTTGTATATATTTATCAGAAAAACAAAATACAAAAATATAAAATCAAGAAAATCAAAATATAAAATTATAAAACCTATAAAAGCAAAATACAAAATCAGAAAAATTTTAAAAATACAAAAATAATCTTCTCTGACATGTCTCTCGACAATCGATAACATTTGCGCGTCTAGAAATGATGATTAATATTAACACGGGTGAATAAATGAAGTTCGAGCAAGAGTTTCAAATGCTTTCAAAACATGTCCTTTCAAACATTTTTCTCTACGACTTCTAAGTAAATGTCAGCTTAGGACTCGGGCCCTAAAGAAAGGAAAATGTCCACTTATGTACATTTATCCTAAACAACGGGAAGTTCATATCTTCTCGGTCTTGAGCAAAGTCATATAAACATTCAAAGTTTTGAATGCTCAAGAGAAGTACTAAGGAAAATGATGGTAAATAGGATATATCTCACATATTTTCCTGTTGAGCACAATTTTTTTCAAGATATTTTCAAAAAGAAAATTTCAAATTTTTTTCATCTCTCGCTGGCTGTGGTCCAATCGAACTTCACTCCAAGTTTTCATTTATTCTTGTATGTTTGAGGGGGAAGTATAATGATAGTGATCATTCATGATGCACTCCTATTCTCTCAATGGACTTAGGTAGATATGTGAATTTCGGACTTAACTTGTTTTTAATCACTCATGTAAAAAAATTGTAAAACACATATGCAATTTTGAGGGGAGAATAGTGATTAAAAAGTGATTCAAATACGGATTAATAATGATACGATATCTTCAATTATTAGTGTGTTTCTCCCAAACCTCTGCATTGTGCTAAGCTCTTTTATAAAGAGTGCATATGTTGTAGGGGGAGCTTTTTGGTAATCTGAGAAAAACAACTCAATGTGTCTTAAATGATTCTCAGAACCCATTGGAGTGATTTTTTTATCGAATGGTTTTATGGATCTTTCATGCAATACCCCTCAAAGACCGCACCAACTGTTGTTTCTCCAAGAGTTTATAGGGCGGTTAATGTTAGGTATATTCGTTCATGATCCAGCAGAACCGCGGAAGAGATCCTACGTTTATATCCCTTTTATTCTCGCGAACACTTACTTTATGATAGAGTAGAAAGTCCTAGTATGATTGAAAAAATGTCTATTGGTGAGAATAAGGGAATAATGCTCCGTCTGAGATGGAGCTAGATTGCTGAAACAACCGTGAACAAAGGTATTAGTCATGAAGTCTCGGTAAGCACTAAAGGGGTTGAAGAATGAAAAAGAATTGTAAGGATAAAGGGTGAAATGAAAGAAGCCCTCTATACAACCCTAGGCAGAAACTGGGTCAATACATAATCTATCGGTAATCACAAAGATGATTCTGATATTGAAGACTGACATCATGGACCCAGTGATGCAATACACAACCCTCCCTAGCCACTCAGAATCTCTCAAAAGATAATTGTTTCATTTCACACGGAGATATCACGTTTATAGCGGCTTTTCTTATTCCGAGATATTGATATTGATAAAGGTGGCAGCTTCCGTCCAGCTCCGTGATTACCAAATAACCAAATGTGCACTTATAGAGTCTAGGAGCAAAGGTATCCATCAAAAAAAATCTCACTAGGACACAAATTTCCATTATACAAAATGATCGTACTTCATTAAACGAACATTTGTTAAAAGTCTTACGATTATCCTTGTGATAATTGCAAGATACATCAGAGTGATACTCTTAGTATGCACTACGTGACGATGGAAATCTTTCTTGAGCCAAACACTCAAACAAGCTCTTGGTAGGTGACTTGCGAGATCTATATGAATCAAGCTCAGTGTCAATGGATATCATTTTGGTCAGTTTATGAATTGGACGACTCAATCCAGGAAGATAGTAATCTATCTTCGATTCACCTTTACCGATGTTGTCTGCTTTGAGACGTATCGGTATGAGAACAAGCAAGTACGGTGAATCTAACTGCAATCGCGTTATAGGTCTAATACTTTGAGCTGGAAACCCTGTCAAGGAGGTTCTTCTAAATTGAACCTACCTGATCACAGGTATAGTATTTATACTGTAAAACGGTCCTTACGGAACTGGAGGTTAATGTAACCGAACTCAAGACGAATGACAAAGCCATATTCGTTTATATCTGTTGTTTATCACTAACATCAAATTTCAGTTGTTACGAAGCTGACGGGCGTTACAACTCATTCACAGAGTCAAGATTCAAAGTCCCTAATGCTCAATCGACAAAGATAAATACATGATGAAAGCTCAAGCACATGTGTCAAAGTCTTCCGCAATCTTTGATGTACAAGCATTTTCTCAAAAGAACATTTTTGACAAGATTGCTAGACACTAACAAAGATGTATTTTACAAGTGGATCAGTACTATCCTACCATGTATGTGGTAACAAAGTAATCATGTTAAAGGAAATGTTATGGAGACGATTGTTAGCAGCTTTCAAGACTGTGAGCATGAGGGTGGAGACACAAAGATCGCAAGGCAGGCGTTGGCATAAAGATGCAAGGATAAAGATTCAGAGATCTCGTGTGAAGACAAATCAAGGTCAAAGACCACGAGAGTAGTATTTTGTCAAAGAATATCAACGTTAAGATCAAGATCCAAGATCACAAGCATTGGCAAATTGGACCTTTCAAAAATACTTCCCTAAGAAATACAAGGTCAGACTCAAGAGTCACAAGAAGGATAACCAATTGATGACACCCCTTAAGGGAGATTTTGTAAGCGTGTTTTTATTAAGTGATGGGTCATTAAGATATATTTCTGAGCATTGCTATAAGTCCAAACATAGTTTCGGAATTATTTGAAGGCTAATTGGGCCTGTTGTCGGGGCTTAAGCCATTTGTAATTGGTCTGGCCCAAAAGACAAGACGCCAACAACCAAGCAAGGCTTGTTACTCTTTTTTTTAAACTATATAAAGCCCTTCTCTAAGTGTGGGAGAGGGTGTTGCTTTTCTCATTTTTTTCTATGCAAGTAACATCTTCAATTTTTCTCTCACTTTTTTCTCTCTCTAGTTCTTTCTCTCTTTAAAATATTTTTCTCATTATTGTGTTTTGGTGATGAAATGATACTTCTATCACTGTTACCCTTTGAAGAAGAACAAGATGAACTTAAGCTTTTCTCTAAGCTAGGTTTAGGCGGAAAAAAAAGGAAAACTCAAAACCCTTTAAGGGGGACAAAAGGTTATTGAGTTAAAGGCCTCATTCCAATGTACGAACGTTGGTAAAAGTAGTGGAACAGTTGGCTGATACTGTTCACTAAAGTATGGGGGGATTGTTTCAAGAATGGATGGCATTAAATACCTTGTTAGTCCTCCACATGATTCTTGACACGTTTTGGCAATGCCCCGACTTTTGGGTTGGCTACCTCTGTATTAGTTTAAATAGATAAATGTTGTTAAGGAGTAAGTTGTTATCGCTTTTATTGTTGTATTTATTATATGCATTTACTCCTTTGTCGAACTTACAAGGTAGTCCTTCTGATCCTATCAGCTGGTCTATATAAGTTCGCTTGTAACTTGATACATCATCAAGTTTACTTGTTCAAAGGGTAATCTACCTTGTCTTTTCAACTTGTGCGATCCATAACACATTATAATACTTTGATTCTTATCAATAAAGCATTACACGTTTGAAAAGTTATTACTTGTGTTATTTACATTAGATAAGTATATATATTCTATACAAACGTGTGAATTGGGACTTTCAGAAAACTTTCGGAACATCTGATCATCATCATCATCTTCTTCCAAAAGCCACGGACCTTCATTAAAGTTTAACAAATAGCTAGCGGGATCATAATGAAATGCACCATGGCCACACCTTTGTTTGTTAAACTGACAAATAAATGTTTTCCATTTTGGACGGATAACAAGGTTTCGACCATCCTGATCCTTTAAAAACGGTGGGATTATGAATTGGTCCATAAAAACGTCTTGAATGTGAAAATGACCCGTCTTCAAGTAATTCATCATCCATGCCTGAATAAATTGCTATAGACGCCATTAATGTACAAATTATGCTCTTATTTTGTAAACCTAATCCCTAATTCCTTCTTTTTGACTTTTTTCTCTGTTTAATGAGGGTGAGAAATGAGGTTTATTAAGGGCAGTTGGAATGATGAATATAAATTAATTTAATTCGACTAGCTACTGAGTTTGATAATCTTAACTCTTGCTTCAAAAGTAATTCCTGAAATATGATGAAACAATTAACCAGAATTCCCTAGAAAAATATTATTAAGAAACAAATTGTAAGCTTATGATTCATCAGTGCCCACGTAACATTGTAAGGGTAAATGGGGCGATTTCATGAGTATTCACCTTCCACCAACATTCTTGGAGTTTTACCAGTACATTATGATCAAGTTCGTGGAAGTTTTCAAAACTGTTTTTCAACCATATGCAGAATTTCATTACACCGGGAGTTGCATCTCCCCATGATTTCTCGACCTTAGTTTTAAGGGTTAAGGTTTCATCCTTCAGTTTTCCATCCATAAGTTCGTCGTACCACTTGTGATCTTGGAAGTAGCTCATGCTTTCGATTTGAACCATTCCGGGTAGTTCCCCACCATTACAGAATCCATCAATATCCGAGCTACATGTGGGCCATTTAGTCTTTCCGTTTTTAAAGCGATATGGTTCGCATATATGATCACATAGCTGATATGGTACCCCGTTCTCTGACCATGGTTCTTCGTTACCTTGTGTTTTATTATTCAACTCTTGCGCGTATTCGTCGTACGTTTTGAACCCTTGGATATCGTAAGTGAAAAGATCAGGGTCAATTTTGAGGAGGTGGTTGAATTCTTCAAAGGCTATGCACAAGGGAGAATCGAAGTTGAACAAGTCATCATCGATTTTAAAGATTTCAGGAACGTTGTCAATTACATCGGGGTCATTATCATCGTCAGTTTCCTCTTCTTCGTCATGTTCGCAAAGATTGTAGAACTTTAGAACAAAATTTTCAACTAGATCATCCCAAGTAGATATAGTGCCGATACATTCATTTGTAAACCATTCTTTTGCGGCACCTGAGAGTGAGGTAGGGAAGACACTAAGTCTAAATCGGTCATGACTTAGCCCCCTTATTTTGAGTGGCTCCACTACTTCGAGGAAACTATTAATGTGTTTAAACACATCTTCACCATCATTCCCGTGAAAAGCGTTGTCACGAATTTTCAACAAGAATGTTCCTTCGATCTCAATGAAGTTCTTCTCGATCATTTTCCCATTGTTATTATTTGAGATGAAGCTTTTACTGGTAGCAGAAATGTATTCTTTCGTGATCGGTCCTGCCATTGTGATCTTCTTCTTAACCTGAGAACAAGAATAAAATGATCAGTAAGATGTGCCCTCAGGGGAGAGAACACATAGAAATAAACAGAAAACCAATTATGAAAAACTGGTATTGTATCAGATAACAAATACGCCGTATTCTATTCATCAGTAATACGCCGTATGAGTCTATTGAATAGCAGTACACCGTATTGAGTTCATCGAATACGCCATATGTTTAGAAGAACAAATACACCGTTTAGACAGTAAAAACAACACGCTGTCCTGACTAGAAAGTTAGATACGCCGTATCCAACTGGTGGATACGCCATATCAAGTAATCAGTCAGAATAGAATACTATATAAAACACAATTAAATGCAATAAATTAAAGCACACAATTAAACTAAACAATAAGCAGTTAGAAATCAAAATTAATAATTTTACACTAAACAAGTTAAAGGTTAGAAATACTAAAAAGAATAAAGATAAAACTAATCACTCCCCGGCAACGGTGCCAAAAACCTTAATGTGTCGTTGTATATGTGTTATTTATAATTATCAGGTTTTACATTTATATTTAGCCGACTAACCTAAAGACAACACTTTAACGGGCAGAGTACCCGGTCAAGATGTAACTTCGCGGTAAGTAGGGTGTTGAGAGTTAACCTATTATTCTATCAGTATTTTATTCTATCCAGATTAGTCTAATTACTAGTTAAACCTATGATATACATATTTACTAGAGGTAAAAAGGGGTGTTTTCAGCCTGAGAGACTGGCACAGGTTTATGGTGACAAATATCAATTCTAAGCACAATACACACAAAAGCAAATAAACACAAGACAAAAGAGCAGAATGAGCCAAATAATAGAAAACTGTATTAACCATGTTAAATCCGATTAAATGCTGGTTAGATTAATTAGTGCAGTGGTTGCTTATCTCGGGGCGGCATATCATTCTTAAGACTTAGGCGGTACTTCTTCCTAAGACCTAGACACGAACAATCCTGTCACGATTAACGCATCCGCATAAAGCATCCTATAGTTTAATTATAATCTATCATAGGGAATTAAAGCGGTGGTGATCATGTTAATACCCTAGCCCATAAGGACTTTACCCACTTATTGCTTGATGTTGTTTTATACACCGATAGTCCACCATCAAAATCAATACCAATCTGTAAACGTTGAACAATATCGGGTCACCTGCCGGTCAACTAAGCTCATAATCAAAGAGTAATGATAAGGTGTCATTTGTGATCCTATTGGTCCGGGCATATAGAACACAACATGGAGAGCCATCCCGGCATCTAGGTTACTAGTTAGGTCTCCCTAGACCTAGTTGATTGATAGGTCGCATGTACAAGTGCATAAACAAGTATAAGGCGATAAACATAATTAAACAACAACGATAAATTAAGCAAAGCGGGATTAAATCAAACCAAACATTATAATCTTCATTAACATAGCTAATACCCGAGGGTATTAGCCCACAATCATTGTCATTATTACAAACGTGATCAAACAATTAAAAATCGAATGATTAAGAAAGTAAGAATTACACGATGTCTTCTATGGAATTAGGAGTAGTGCTCGACCTTAACTGCTCTTCTTGGCTTGAGAAATTCGACTTTAGTTGTATACTATACAGAGAATGTGATATTGCACACTGAAACTCGTTTTTGAGCCTCGTATTCATAGTGTCTGAAAATGCCCTCAATACGCCGTATCCAGAGAGGTGAATACGGCGTATAGGGTTAATTTCCTTGGAATCCGCGATAAGATCAAATCAATTAAGATTAATTACCATCAATCATATTAAATGCGTATCTTTGACTGATGAACAACTGTGCATACGGTGTATTGGGTGTAGTGGATACGCCGGATCAGAAATTGATCATTACGCGTTTCTTGTGATGAGCTGGCGCTGATACGCAGTATCTTCATTGATGGATACGGCGTATAGGTGCAGAAAATGATTTTCTGTAAATGTCTTCATTTAAGCTCTAGAATTGCGCCTTTTTGCTTCATCTTCACAAGTGACTCCATAATTACTGCAATAATAAACTTTAAGCAATTAAGCACCAATATCTTGCAATAATTATAAAAAGTGGGTAAAATACGTCGGATAAATGATAGTAAAGTATGACGTTATTTGATGATATCGATAATCATTAAGGAAAGAGTTATGATCCTTAATTCGCCATATTACAGATTCAAGAAAATTTGTATGACAATTAGTTATCTTTATATAATCAATGCGTGTAGAAAAGAAAGATTTAATCATAGTCAATTGCTTGAGTAAGATTAAAAACTCTTGTTATCAGTCAGGCATTAATATGTATACAATCTTGTCCTTATGAGTCTTTCTTCAAAAGAAACTCATTCTCGCCTTTCAGATTAACTGTTAGGTAAAAGACCAATCAAGCTTAAAACTTTGATTGCCTTTTAAGGACTGCATCTTGTCATTCATAGTTCTAAGATATTTATCAGATTCAAGATGTGATAATTCATCTTATTAGTTAGCAGGCTTATTATGACCCTCTAACTTATATTCCTCAACATTGATATTTAAAATATCAATCAAGTGATGAGGCATGCATGCGGATTTATGAATGAGAGTTACATTATACTTTGGTTCGACATTTTCATTTTTAACCTTAGTATGACATTCACAAGTGGATTTAGAAGGTAACGTATTTTGTTCTTGAATCACTTCAAGATTTATAGATGCCCCCACTTACTTTTGTAAGTAGAGAAAATTCTCTAAATACTAAGTATTTAAGCAACAATGAATTGTTCTTAATTAGGAAACATAAAACACATATTAAGTTCTCATATCTAGTTTGTTAATAATATGCTTCATAAGATTTTAACAAATTTCAGAACTTTAATCAAGACATAATGGAATTCCTTCCAAGAACCCTAGTTAGGGTTTGTAGCAAAGACCCTAATTCTTGTATCACCCTTTAACCAAAAACCTTAGCAAAGGTTTGTGTTACGTCAAGCTAGGCGGAACGCCAAAACTACAATCTTCAAGCTAGGAAGTGTAGAAAAATCAAAAACCCAAAAGGTTTTAGGGTTCGATTGGTTTGAGTGGAAAAACCAAAAATCCCTAAGGGTTTAGGGGTTTCAGTCGTGGGTTGTCTTGAATACCTTCTAGGTTTGAACTATATTGAGTGTATCCATGACACACACAATTTTCTAACCTTGATAGATTTTAGAGGTAGAGCAATTAAAGCTATCATGAATCAAACAATATGAATATAGTTTGTTTCAACCTATTAGACATACCATAATCATGTGGTATTCTATAAGTATTGAATTGTGAGGCTTCATCAGAATTCCATAGATAACTTAATTCTTTTTGGATTAATACTCGTCAATTGGGTCGAGCCAAATTGCATATTCAGTATTTTAGAACCAAGTGCATGTTATAATGTGTATTTATTGAATAATACAAGAACCATATGTTCACGTGTTCATAAGAAGACACAACTGTTCAAGAATTATATGTTCATGTGTTTACAAGAAAACAGAACATGTCAAGTATACATTATAAGTCTTTGAATAATTCAAGGACCTCATGTTTATGTGTTAACAAGAAGACATAACAATTTTACTACTTACTTTATGTTATGAGTCATTGATAAATTCAAGGACTTTATAATTATGTCTTAACAAGCAAACATAATTATACTAACTAAAGTAATTATGAACGCAAACTCTTGAGTTCAATAGTAATTTCAAGTTAATTTCATACTTCATAATTATGATTATATAATTAACCATAATTATTTTGACTAAAACATATAGTCAATGAGTTGAAGTAGCTATATATTATATCTTGACATTTAAATGTAATAGGGCA
The DNA here is from genome assembly GCA_026074375.1 of Tanacetum coccineum. Lineage (NCBI taxonomy): Eukaryota > Viridiplantae > Streptophyta > Magnoliopsida > Asterales > Asteraceae > Tanacetum > Tanacetum coccineum. Next base: position 930 of record BQNB010031871.1, on the reverse strand, counting down.
ACAAACATCGTGTGTGTTTAAGTCCTAGTAGATTTATTAGCTTTCTTACCTTGCGGTCAAGAGAAACCAATAATCATATTGTTATATGTTGTTCCTTGCACACACTTAAGATTTCTCCCACTTGTGTACGGGACAACATGATCTAAAGTAGACAAACAGTACGACAAGCGCTCGATTGTATAAACAATATGATAGTGTCATAGATATTACAAGTAGATTTCGAACCATAATGTTTAATAAGGAATTGTGGATTATTATTCTATAGATAACGTTTCAGAAAGCAACATCGAAAAGGCAACGTGTTATCTATAAAATAAAATACAATTTTCCTTAAACTACGGTCGTTCATATTCGGAAAGTAATGAATTTTTTCAAAGCAAGCTAGAAATAATATGGGTAACTAACAAGGAAATAAATCTTGCAGTTCCTACTGAATTTGACAACCTCGCATGAATGTCTTTTCAGTAGTAAAACGCAAAGCTCCGACTGGATTTGTCAACATTGTAAGTGTTACATCACTAGTAGATAGCAAATAGCGATTTATTTAGTTTCATACTCTCTTAAAATGCCTACAAGTAGCAATGTACTTAGGTATTGAACAGAGTATATGAAATTCTACTTATGTAGATGAGGGACTAGCCATCCATGCTTTCATTAACTTGAACTTTTAGCATGCAATTCCTCCTTAATTGGTCTGCCTAGCCACAAGGGTATTTAGCACTATAAGGAATGAATCGAGTCTAAAAAAATACCTAGAAGACCTGCTAGTAATTTCTTTACTCGTTACGGTTTAAAATCATACATCGTGACAAGTGCAAGATGTCATTATTTTGGTAGCTATAGAGAAAATGTACTCTAGTTACACAAAATATTTTATCTTTCAAAGATTTCAGCACCGGAAAAGGGTAATGAAAGATTGAAAGTGAGTTT